>KK114392.1:88695-102688 GCA_000611955.2 Stegodyphus mimosarum
TATATATTTGAATATGATTGATTGATTAAATATAAGGGTCGACAAAATTTTCTAGAATTCATAGGAAACATATTATTACAATATGAAATATACTTTCTTTATAATAGTTTGTTAACATAATGACTCATAAAATTTAATTCTTTCTTTTATTCAAAAGTTATTAAACTTATTAAACAATACCACAAAGGTATAACAAATTTAGGTGCATTTTTTAAAAACCATTGTTTCGATAAAACGCTGCTTTCAAATATTGTTTTAGTTAAAAAGCTTTAAGGAAAAGCTTCTCCCCCTCCTTAGTATTTCTATATGAATGATTCGAAAATCTTTATTTTCGCCTTTAGAACTTATCCCAACTTTAAAGCATAGTTCCTTAACGCGCGCGTGCCTACCAGCGCAGGACTGGTAGTTTGTTCCGGGGTTTGAGTCCCGTCAAACGGACTGGCTGTATAGATGTTTTTGTGGTTTTCCCCATGTGTTAGGTGCGTACCAGCCAATTTCCCTTGTAAAATCCTCCACGAAGGCAGATAGCCGTCGATTGTTTTAGTCAAATGAACCAAACCTTAATGTGGGCGTTCTTATCAAATGGTAGACGTACAAAAGACTGGAAGGGAGGCAGGCCTTATTTCTATATTGTTTGAAAGTCACTAAAAGAGCACTGAAAAGCAAATAAGCAATAAGAAAACGCTTGGAAAATTTGCTTAGTGAACTAAGCAGCGTTCACTTTATTAAATAAGTATTAAGCCGAGCATTTTTACCAAAATCATATAAAATTTTGTTTGTTGATTCTTCACTCAAAATGATTCAAATTACCTATAGTTCCACATTTCTATTCTGGGGGATTGGGACTTATAAACAAGGTATTTCCAAACCTGTTCTCGCATCGACAACTTTTAAAGAACTGTTTTTCTTCATCGACCCTCTTGTATTTTTCTTTATAATCTACAATACACAACGTAACTGTAATACAAAGACTTTCATATAAATAACTTTAACATTTACATAAAGAATACAAAGAAAAGTTTTGAAAAAAATGGTTTATTATATTTATGGTTTGGTCCACTAGCGATCGAGCGGTAAAGTCCCTGAATATTTGTAGTTCGGTCTGAGGCTTGAATCCCGCAAACAGGCTGGCTGTATGTGTGTTTTCGCGGTTTTTCTCATGTGTAACGTGCTAATACAAGAGAGTTTTCCTTAGAAAGTCCTCCACGAAGGCATCCCTCGCTTTCGTGTAGTGCCTTAGGGCGAAACACGGAGACTTTTTTCGAGATTCTAAATGATTAGGACCTTCACTAGTAATTTACCGTAAACAAGCCATCTTAACTCCTCATCTTCTCTAAAATATCTTTTCACGATTTACGAACCTGCAACTTATGCGCATTTCGACTTGTTTTTTAACTTTGCTCCCATAGTCCTTGAGAAAAATTTCTTTGTTTTAAATAATAATAATAATATATTTATGGTTTCATTATATTTTGTATTATTATTTTTTAAATTTTACAAATTAAACACGTTTTCAGGAACAAAATCACAGAGTCTGATTGCACAAAAGCTCGATTTTAATTAATGTGATGGCCGCATTCGATGTGTAGTTGCAGTTTTTTTTAATATCTGGCATAAAACTGCTTAATTTAATTTTTAAATCAACTCTTTCAAAAATATTGGAACTTTTTTTGTTTTCCATTCCAATTTTACTTTTTTCGAATTTTTTTTATTATGTTCTCTTATTTACTTGCGTTTTACTTTTTTTTGTATTGCACCAACTATATAAAACATTTATACATTTAAAAAATTGATAGATTTTTAAAACATTATTATGAATTTGTGAATATATGTAAACAATTTTAGTGAAGTTATGTTTAAAATTGCAGCATCTTTTGAATAATGTAACATGAAAATCTGAAGAATCGAAGCACCGCCGAAAAAATAAGATTATAGGAGCAAGTTTATTTAACTTCATTAAATCTAGAAAGGTCTATCTCGGTAAATTTGGCGAGATATCGCCAAGCTGGCGACGGTTTTGACGACTCATTTTTGTGGCCAAATTTGACGAGAAATCGCCAAAAGTCGATAACCATCACGATATTTTGACAACCATTTGGCGACATTTCGATCCGGTTTCTGTATAACTAATTGATTCCTACATTTAACTCTAGCCGCATCGGGCCCTTATAAGTAACTTTAATCGACAATGTCTTTCAGTAATTTCGAGAAACGGAAGATACTGGAGATTTATAGGAGGCCAGGGGGAAACTATATAAAAACCGGAGAGAACATCAGAGTTGACTTCGGTGTGTTATGTCCGTGTGAACTTCACTTTTGAAACTTTCTTTGAACTCTACTCTAGTTTGAACTCTGACTCTTGATTGTGCTCTGAGATGCTGATAAGAGCTGTAAGAGTATTTTCATTGAAATTTACAGAACTTTTCAAGTGTTTCTTTTGGTAAAATAGATTTTATCAAGTTGTCATCGGTTCTGTGTGCATTCAATCCGTTACGAAGCCAAGCGCACGCAAAAATGTGTTACATATTTTTAAAGTACTTCCCCTTTATATTTATTTTATGATTTTTTTTCTTACTGCATGGTACAGTTTTATCGATAAACAATTAATTATCGTTTTATTCCAGTATCGACCTCTTGATCATCGTCGATCTCCTCCTGTACAATTTCATCGACCCCCAAGGGATCATTACCGACCACTTTGGGAATCCATGTTATAAACTATCAATCGAATCGAAAAGTGTTCACAAATCTGCAGCTGCAGTGACATTCAGCAAGCCAAGTAGTATATTCTTTCCTGCGTCTGCTTTCAAAAAATACCTAATGTCTCTACAAATAAACACTTAGAATGTTTTATGCGTTTTCATACAGTCTTTCAGATTGCATTCAAACCAATCAATCTAATATATAAATGTTGCAACAGCGCGCTAAGCAAAAGAAAGCTCAGTATGACAGCCATGAGAAAAAAGATTGGGAAATTAACGCTCTGAACAAAAGCGCCTTGTTGATCATCCCGCTTTCTTGACGAGGCTTGATAAAAGCCCGGGGCGAAAAATCCGAAATATCAGCAACCCGACCAGAACGCAGATTTATAGCGAGCGCTTTCTGCAGACATTACCCGATATCTTCTACATCATTAGCTCTTCATTACGTCCTTAAGCCTCCGTAGATAATTTCGAATAGCCATAATGGCGCTCCATAAAACATTTCAACACATGGCTGCCGAGGCAATAAAGCGGGAGGCTTATCGAGACGTTGTGGACCACCGCTCTTGCTGGAATGTCGCCCAGTCCATCAAGGATGATCACGCTTTTGAAAGCCGGCTTGTGGATTTTATATATCTGGCATCTTATTTATTCTTCCATTTCACACGGCGATGACCGTAATAAAGCAATGCTCGCATCTGTGTTGGCTTCGAGATACCCATTTTTTTGTTTTTCACTACACGTGTCAAGTCCACGAAAGGTTAAGTGGATGAAGAAGCAGTCAGCGTGACAAGTGGAGCACTTACGACACTTGTGTTCGTGTGAGGGTCGTAGATAACTCTGAAGGCGCGTGGGCCGAGATAAAATTATAAAAATATATGTCCAGTGGGGAAATATCAAGTGTCTGACACTAATACTGTCGCCGGAAAAGGTACCTCACTAATAAAGGAAAGCGTGAATTAAGTGAGCGTCACAAATATTGGCATAATTAAAGATACCTAGGGAAATCAGATTGGATTGGTAATAACCTGAGATCATACAACACAAGAGTAATAATTGCAAACCTATAATAGCAACAACAGTGTTCATTGGTACTTTAACTTTAGCATACAATTAAGGAGATTAACAAAACTCAACTTCTACTTACAATCTGAGAATACAGCACTAGCTTAATTATTTACAAATCAACTACGTATTAAAGCGTAAAACTAACTATTAAAGTCTGAGAACTGACTATTAAAATAAGAAAGAAATATTAAATTCATAGAACTAACTAACAAAGGCTCAGAAGTAATCGTTAAGGAACTATTCAAGTCTAAGAACTAACTATTAAAATCTAAGAACTAACTACTAAAGAACTATTAAAGTCTGAGAAATAACTATTAAAGCCTAAGAAATAATTATGGAAGTCTAAGAACTAATTATGAAGCTCTAAGAACTATTAAAGTCAGAGAACTATTCAAGTCTTAGAAATGATTATTCAAAACTAACTTTGCAAGTCTAAGAACTAAAGTCTCAGAACTAACTATCACAGTCTTAAGAGCTAGTTATTAAAGTCTAAGAACTAATTAAGTCTGAAAACTAACTACTAAAGTCTAAGAACTAACTATCACAGTCTTAAGAACTAGTTATTAAAGTCTAAGAACTATTTAAGTCTGAAAACTAACTATTCTACTAACTAAGAACTAACTATCAAAGTATAAGAACTAATTATTAAAACCTAAGAACTAACTAAGTCTAAAAACTGTTTAAGTCTGAGAACTAAGTATTCAAGTCCTAAGAATTAACCATCAAAGAACTAAAGTCTAAGAACTAAGATTAAAGTCTAGGAACGTAGCTCCTACGCCAATGTACGCGATTTCTCAAGCAACAAATGAAAAGCTAACTCACCAACCGTCAGCCTAGCAGTCCAGGCAGTTGATTCATTAATACAGTATTCTGTGCATCAATTGCTGAAGTTCTTCTTTCTCTCAACATAGATTCTCTCACTATTTAAGCTCACTTTATTAGCATTTTCTTATAGATTGCACGATACGGTAGAAGTGCAGGAAAGGTTGACCATAAGAAATAACGTGTAAACTAAACAAAAATCTTGACAGTCTAGGATTTATTAAATTATGGCAAAGCTCACCAAGGCTATCTGTTTAAGGGAAGGGATCATTTGTGGAGAAATTTCTAAAGGCAAATGGCTTGCGTTCCCGTTCCACTTATCGAAAACTACGAAAACGTCTATGCAACTATCTCGTTCCCCAAGACTGGAATCTGGATCTAAATACCAGCAATCAGTGTTCTTATCTGTTCGGCTATAAACGGTCAAAAAATCCGGAAATTATTATTATTACTATTTTTAAACCAAGAACTAGAAACTTTCTCGGGAGCAGTTCGTTGAAAATGGCTTCACCGATCTGTCTTTTAGTTGTCTTATCATTGAGAATATTGCTTAAAGTGCGCCATAGCGATTAGACCGATGTTGCACCCGTGACAAAAGGAAAAGTAAATATATAAACAATTATTAAGCAGGAATAGAATATACACCCTGGACTTCGGATTCGCTAACCGCCATACCTGTTAAGGACCATATTATTATTCTTATTATTAATCCAAAGGGGGCTATTACTCTCGAAATGAGATTTTGTGTTGGCTCACTCAAACATCGTACCGAATTATCTATTACGCTCTGTATATACACGCTCTGTATTATTTAGTCTTTGTACGAAGTAAAAGAAGTATTATAGTCATGAAAAATTTAGGGTATCATGCTTCAACGGAAATACCCATTTCGCAACTCGCGAACACATTTTGAGTAGTTTTTTGCGTAACGTCTGTACGTACAGACAGAATAAAGGACTCTATTTTCCCAAACGGATCATAACATTTATTTAAAATATATTGAAAATGCACTTTTTTCGTGACATCTGTATGTACGTACGTATATATGTGTTTCACAGATCTCAACGATTAGCCGTAGAAGGTTGAAATTTTGTATTTGGGACTATTGTAATATTCAGTTGCGCACATCTTTTTTTATTGCAATCGGCAATACCAAAAGTATTTTCGCAATCATGAGTCGTACTTATAAATTTCAAATTACAGAAATATTTTAAATGATGAAAACATTCAATTTGCAATGTTAAAATAAAAATAATTAATTTTCGACAAATAACGAAATCTAAACACATATAATAACTGTTTATATAATATAGTTATTCTAACACTAAATATCTAACAATATTTCATATCGGTTTATTGTTGTAAATATCTAACACTATTTAACTTCAGTTTATTCTTGCAGCAAAAAATGAGTATAATTTAATAGGTTGTGGAAGAAGTCACGAAGTCACATATTTTTAAAGAAATTAAATAATGAAGAAGCTGCATGTATGTGTATGTTCCTCACATTGCGAAAAAACGATGGTACCTAGAGCCATCAAGTTTTGAAAAACGTAGTTCCCCACCCGAACATGTACGCCTAAAAGCCACAATTTTGAATTTCGAATTCGCGTATTTCATGAATTTTGGATTAACGAACTCAAAGATTTGAAAACAAGTAGTGGCAACACTGTTTGAAATGAAACATTTTTATCTCCAGCGCGCGAGACTTTTGCCATTCGGAAAAATGTAAGATATTTATTTATCTTTCAATTTTAATTAACAAATTAGGCTCTATGAAAGCAATGTGTTGCCGCGGACGAAAATAAAATACTTTTATCTTCCACAAGCTATTTATTAAGTAATTATTTATTTTATTTTTTAAAATTTTATTAATTGAAGTTTTACTGCGCAGCAATACGCTGCGCAGTAAAACCTATCATAGTTCCAAATTTAATTCGGAAAGTTATTGAGTAATACACTAAGCGATTTAAAAGTAATAAGGACAGTTTTTAAGAAAATGTTTTTCTACTTTTCAATGTGATTGATTTAATTAAACATGTATTGAAATTATGAGATGTATAATTAGAAATATTCAATATTTTTATGAAATTACATTAGCTTTTTCTCATTAAAATCGTAAAATACTTTGTCTTTTTTTATGATAACTATTTTAGGCGGCTGATAGTGCAAGCCTCTAGTGTTTAAAGAAACATTAGCGAATATAAAATTGGGTATGGCAATCTCTAATAATGTTGCTTTTAAATATCTTGTGATTTTGCTGTTGAACTGAATTTTATAAGGCGCACGTGCGACGAACATGATATTTAATTAATAAAGTTAAAGTTAAGGCAAAAAAAGTTACTAAAACAAACAAACAAAAAAAAAACCTGTTTTCTGCCTTAGTAAGAAAACTGAATATTGATATGATGTGTAGAGTTCGTAAGAATCTTTTGATGTCAAGAAATTGATATGCGTGTAATTGCTTTTCCGGGATTCGAACTGCGAACCTCCCGCATATGCGACGAGCATATGCGACATCCGAAAAGCACGGATAAAATAGCTTATGAACGAGCTGATAAAAAACTGGAAAATTATAAAAATGCATGCCAATACTTAACACTGCATCAAGAGTTCTAAACATAAGCAGCTTTTAAAATTTTCTGATTTTGTGTTGAATTGAATATGACGTAAATGCAAAGAAAACTATGTTTAATAATAAAGCTCAAAAAAAAAAAAAAGATTCAGAAGAATGAGTGCAAAAGCAGACTGGTAAGACTGCCAGCTCCGCGAGATCATAAAAAAACTTAATATACCCTTTTGGGCGACCGTTAAAATCTGACACCTTTCAGATTTTTTTAAAAATTATATTTTTTAGCCCAAAGGATGCTAGCCCTGAAGGCTATTAATTTCGTCTTGGCATTTTGCGTTGAAAACTTTAAAAGGCTATACCACTTTTCAAATTGTTGCCACCCGTGATGACATATGCATGTATTATATTTAAAGAAATTAAATCATGAAGAATTTGTATATATGTTTCTCGCACTGTGATAAAATAACGATATCTAGAGCCATCGAATTTCGAATAACGTAACCCTCCACCCGCATATGGGCATCTGGAAGCCCAAATTTTTAATTTGTTTTGTTATCCATTTCATATTTGTAACACGTTAACGAATTTTTCATTAAGAAACTCAACGATTTCAAAGAGAGCAATGGCAACACTGCACGAAAGAAAAAAAAAATTTTTTTTTGTCTCCAGCCTCCGAGACTGTGTATCGAAAGTTCTAAAGATATGCTCTTTTTAAATTATTTTGTGATATTGCTGCTGAATTAAATTTTATGGTTTAAATGCAAAGAACATGCTACTTAATAAATAAAGGTAACACACAAAACGTGGAAAAAAAAACACCTTTGGGCGTAATATAAAATCTTAAAACTTTCAGGTTTTTTTTTTTTTTTTTTTTTAATTTAGCTTGAATTATTTTTATTTTTATTACCTAGGTAGCTGCAGCACATTATCAAGAAGCACATTTATAAATTATAAATTGTTTGGCTTATTAAGCAAGCTATATTAAATAAATGTGAAAGGTAAACAAACTTCTTATATTTCGCCGAATGCCAATGTTATAAGAACTGGCTGTATGCAAAGACTGCGTAGAAGATATGTAGAGACATTAGGATTTTAGATGTTGAGAGACGCGAAAAATAAGCAAAGCCCTCGCCGGGACTCGAACGTTAGACCTCTGAAATATGCGCCGAGCGTGCTGACCATTACACCACGAAGGCATGCTAAGAAGGCGGGAGAAATACGTTATATATTCCCCCTTTTAAAGGGCGACTGGGGATTTGGGGACTCAGTCGCCAAATCCTGGTGGTATAGAATCATCATCCACCACCTTTTTAATTTCGGGCGCCACTGTAGAGTCTATGGATGTTCTTTGGGAGCATACACACTTAAACCCTATGTCGAAGACTAAGTAACGAATTCTCTCTGTGTCTTTATATACTGCAGATGAAAGGTTTAAATAACCTTTTTATTTAAATCTAAATTAAAACAGATGCACGCACTTCGCGTTCACAAATCAACGCCACTTGTGGCTACGTAACAGAAAATAAGAATGTAACAATTCAATAGTAAATTAAGATAATTTAATGACTGGCTCCTTAGCTTAACTAACGTTAAATCGACTGCACACTGCAAAGCGAGTTGAGAAATACCAGTATAACCTGATAAGTGTCGAACACCGTACTAGAGAGCTAATCTTAAACTCGCAGCATAAACATCGGAACTAAGTCCGCTACTCCTCTTGAACTCTTGAAACGCAGCTTAAATACTGCTTCTGAAACACGTTGAGAATTTGCATCTACATCATTCAAAATTTACACTCCGGCAGGAAACTGAAATCAGGAGAAATAGGAAAGTCCAACTAAAATTAACTGGTTAGAATAAAAACACCTTCCATGAGGAATGCTATGACTAGTCCGTGATGACGTATGCATGTTAGCGCACCGTAATGTAAGTTAACAGTGCAAAAATTTAGGGAGCAGATTCCACTGAGGACATTCTAACGTCAACAAATTAAATTAAGTTGACCCATTTGACTATTCTGTAACTTGTACGTTTCAGTGTGTTGATTTATGGAAACATTGTTTACGACCACAAGACGTTAAATCTAATTTGCATACTTATATTGGCGCATATACGATAAAATAAATGCCTAAAACACTGGCAGAAATTTTTAAAAGCTTGGCTTTTGAATAAGAAATGCCATATACGAAAACGTAAGAACAAATTCAAAAGTATCATTTGCATTTTCTTTGAGATTAACACTCGCTGGAATTCTTGTTTTTATTTTGCATTTGTTTTTATTTATTTAGCAGTTGTTTTTATTCAAATTTTACTGCGACAAGCAATGTCTAGCTTCGCAACTATTTTCTTGGAAACAAATTAGCATGATAATACTAACAATTTAGAAGTGATTTATTCAAGTAGAAACAGATTTTAAGAATGTGAATGCAAACAAGGACGGAAAAAATGCGAACACAAAAACTTAAAACAACTTTTCCAAACTCGGTACTATGATTTGTCACTTAGCATTCTTTTAGTCAGGAGTTTGTTTTGCTAAAATATATTAATTTATTCGTATATTCATATACAAGGTTTTTAAAGAGTGTTTCGGAATACACAAATAATCTTTTTTTTTTCAAGAAACAAAATAGAATGAGTATGATGTATGTTTTATTTATTTATTTTTCCCTTCGGTTGAAACTGCATGAAAATAAAAGAACTTTCTTTCAAATAACGTGCGTTAACAAATGAGCTTTACACAAAGAAAATCTTTTGAAATAATACAAAAGAACTTTTAGTGTAAATTCGTTGGAGCTTAATTCTGTTCTAACCCTTATATGACAACAGAAGAAAAAAAAATGGCTGAAAGCAGAACGAAAATGTAGTAACTTAAGCGTGAACATTATTTTATATTTTAGTAATTACAACGGCAGAAATTTTGTGCCGCTATACTAATTTTGAGCTGTTAATTAGTAATAGTTAAGAATCTAAAAAAAATACTAATTTAGAAAGAACTATGTCATATTTTTTAGGTATAATTGTTTACATTTCGCAGCAAATTCGATCCGGTACAAAATAAAGAAAACTAACTGTACCCGTGAGATTCATTCACGCGGAAATTCTTTAGTCTTTGTAACATAGTCCGCCAAGCAATATAATGTCATCGTCAAGTTCCTCCCCTTTTTTTCCCCTTACTTCTTTGTACGAAGTAAAAGATGTAATGTAATCGCGAAAACGTTTAGGCATCAATATTTCAACGAAAATATCCATTTTGACCGCTCTCGATGCAACCTGGACGATGTTTTTCATGACGGATGTATGTACGGAGAGAATAAAAGTCTCTTTTCCCCCAAACTGATTTAAAATGTATTCAGGAGAAATTTTTTTCGTGACGTCTGTACATAAGCACGTACGTACGTATGTATACATCTCCCATAACTCAAAAACGAGTAGACTCAAAATGTTGAAATTTTGTATATGGGACTAGTATAACATGTAGTTGTGCAGCTCCCTTTTCGGTTGCAATCGACAGCACCGAAAGAACATATGTAGATACCACTCGGTTAATCGGCTCGGTGAGCTCAGCTTTTTTTATTCTTATGTGTTGGCAAATTGTGAATTTTTTGCTTTAAAAGTGATTGAATTATGTTATTCTTATGTTCTGGTTAAGCTTTTTATGCTTTTAGTTAATCTACATGCAATAGTTGCAGAATTATCAGCAATTTAAAAGTTGTTGAAACGGAACTAAGCCTAATGGAGCAGCCATACGTTTACGTTTCAAACTTAGCAGAACAATGAATTAAGTCAGTTTTTGCACTAGCTTCAGAGTCTTTTTGCCGACTGGAACCAAAAGGAAACTTACAGTTTTGTGCACCAAAAAATTTGTCTTCTTGTCTGCTAGCCGAATTGCCTGTTTTTCTGTAAAAAACTAATTTAAATTGCAAATTTGTTTTTTTAACTGTTTTAACTGTATTTGTACTTTATGTTTTTCAATATGTTTTGAGTTTTAATGTATTGTTGCATGCGGGTTCGTAATAGATTGAATGCACAAGTCCGATAAAAGTTAATAAAATTTATTCCTATCACAATAAGTACAACAAAACGCTGGAATTTTCCTATTTCCTTTCCCTAGAGATATTCTTACAAGTGCTCACAATGTCAGGTACTAACAATCAGTAGAGTACAAATACGTTAATGAGAACGCAATACAACCAGCAGCTATACTTTAAACTCCTAAAAACGTTAAAATACAAGGCAATTCAAAGAGAAAGAGAAAACTAATTCAGTTCGCGCGGAAATAAAACAAATCACAATAACAGTAACTAAGCAACTCAGCTGAGATGCTGTCTCTCTGGTTTTTTATAGCTTTTAATCGGCCGCGTGAAATTTCTAGAAATTTTCTTGCCTCTCGAGATTTCTGGAAAGCAAAAGAGTAGAATTACGGTTACAGCTAACATACCAGTCAATTACATTTATTCAATTGAAATATAAATTATGAGATAGCTATTTATTAAAAAATAAATGCCCATGCTCCTGTATTTTAATTTTCCGGCGTAGCTTTCTCTTAACACATGTCTCGTGCTGCATTGCACGGGGAAATAAAACAATTTTAATTATACTTCTATTACAAATATCTAACTAAATACAAAATTCGTAATACTAATTTTTGCCTTTCCATAAAGCGAGAATTGAATGAATTGGATGAGAAATATATCTCTAATAAAATTCTAGGAATAAGTTTAAATGAAATGCAGCAAAATTTGTATACTTTAATAGGCCTTACAAGGAAGTCATGTGGTATCCACATGAGATTTTTTTACTTCCTTGTACGAAATAAAGGAACTATGGTAATTACAAAAAATTTTGGGTATCATACACTGCTGGCCACCCAAATTGCAACACCAAGAAAGACAAGAGATATCACAATAAAATTTATTTAGTAGATAACATGTTGACCAAGTATCAAATGATTAAATTTATAAACTTCTGTGAAGTGTGGTTCCTTCTAGAATCAGTAGCCAGAGTAGCCGCCATTGTTGGAGATCACCGCTGCAACACGCCTCGGTATTTATTCAAAGAGACTTTGTTGTGTTCTTGGGTACATCCGACCAAGCAGCTTCCACACGTTGCCAAAGTTGATCTGGTGTGGCAGCTTGGGATGTAATCTGGGTCAATCGTTCAGCAACCATGGGCCACATGTTTTCTATCGGCGAAAGATCCGGAGAGCGAGCCCGCCAGGGAAGCAATTCAATCTGGCGATTGACAAAGAACCCTTGGACAATGCGTGCCACGTGTGGTCGCGCATTATACTGTTGAAATATGGCTGTGGGCAAGCCCTGAAGGTAAGGAAGGACAACTGGCTCCAACACCTCGGAGATGTAGCACTGGCTGTTTAAAGTACCGGCAATGCGTACCAGAGGTGTGCGAGAGTGATATCCAATACTGCCCCATACCATAATACGCGGTGCAGGACCAGTGTGGCAGTGCATAACGCAGCTGTTCAGCATCCTCTCTCCACGGTGTCTCCAGACTCGAATCCGACCACCATGGTGTTGTAGACAGAAGCGTGACACGTCAGTAAAGATAATTTCATTCCATTCTGCCGCCCACATCCTTCTTTCATCGCACCATCGGCGGCGGAGACGTCTGTGGTTCTGCGTCAAGCGCAGACGAAGCAATGGAAGTCTTGCGGACAGACCACTCTGCTGTAAACGGCGTCGAATGGTACGCGCAAACACTGGATGATGCGTTACAGACTCAATGTGCTGTGTTATGGTTCGTGATGTGACTGAGCGATCCGTCACTGCCATGCGCACAATGTTCCTGTCATCACGTGAAGTGGTGCACTGAAGCAGATGCGATCGAACACGTCGGTCCGTCGTACCCTCCTGCATCCAACGGTCACATATCCGCATCCGTTGTGTGGTTTCGTCCAACAGATATAAAAGATAAAATAAGATAAAAATGTAAAAAACCGCAAGATAAACACAATTGCCGAACTTGAAATCGTCGAAATCTCCAAGCCTTAAATAACGCTTTGAAGTAGCGCCACAGGCGCGCGTGATGTGCGTCTGAGCTGAAATTTTAGTCATTTGCATATCTTACCTCCGATAATGCATGTTGTAAATTTCATGTTATTTGCATGTTTCCTTCAGGGTGTTGATTTACGGTGGCCTGCAGTGTACATCAACGGGAATACCCGTTTTGAACGTCTGTGAGTACGGACAGAATAAAGGGCTCTTTATTCCAAAACGTATTGTACAAACAGATGGATGTATGGATTTTTTCCTTTTGTCTGTACGTACGCATGTATCTCGCATAACTCAAAAACGATTAACCGTAGGTAACTGTTCGTAGAACGTTGAATTTGTATACAAGAGACTGGTATAACATCTAGCTGTGCGCCTCCTTTTTTTAGTGCAATCGGCAGTACCAAAAGTATATATAGTATATATAAATATAATATATTGCAGCAAAATTTTATTTCCCAAATATAAAATTAAAATAGAAGGTTCTAAGGATCTGTAAGAACCATAATCTCTAACCTATTTCTTATTTTCGTGAACTTTGCAAGAAATATTTTAAAACATTGGAATATAGAAAAGGTAAACACATAAAAATACTAGAGTACGAAGTTCATTTGTTAATCTCTTTGATTCAAAGCTTCAAACGGAACTTGTCGAGGGAAAAATGTTTTGAAGCCTTAAATCAAGTCAATTAATGCTTTCTATCGCAAATGCGCAACAGAAGGCTGCGAAGAAAGAAGGAAAAATAAATAAGTAAAATAACTAATAATTAAAGTATTTAAAAGTTTAAATTAAAGTTAAAATTCAATAAAATATAAATAAAA
>KK114393.1:0-16718 GCA_000611955.2 Stegodyphus mimosarum
TGACGCCTTGTCTAGAAGACCTTGCCCGGAAAACTGCCGATATTGTTCCAGGGTCGAAGCTAATCACCAACTGGTTAATCCAGTTGCACGGCAAATTACAGCATCAACATCGGCTGAACCAGACCCATGGAGTGACAAGGAAATCAGGAAAGACCAGATGGAAGACCGTGATATTAAACCCATAATTGAGTTAATGGAGACCTCAAACAGAAAACCTACCTGGCAGGATATTTCGAGCTATAGTCCCACGACAAAACAATATTGGGCTCTCTGGGACTCACTCCATATTCGAAACGGCGTCTTGTACCGAAAATTCGAATCGGATGATGGAAAGACATTCCGATGGCAGCTGGTACTCCCAAGATCCCGAATCCCTGACGTCCTTAAAGAACTACATAGCAGCCTTGCAGGAGGTCACTTCGGAATAATGAAGACCTTGCAGAGAGTTCGGGAGCGTTTCTACTGGAATAATGCAAAGGATGACGTGCAAAAGTGGTGCCGAACTTGCGATGCCTGTGCAAGTCGGAAAGGACCGAAGAAACGCAGCCGGGGGAAGCTGCAACGTTACAATGTAGGAGCAAATTTTGAACGTATCGCCTTAGACATCTTAGGACCTCTGCCACGAACTGCTGATGGCAACAAATACATCCTCGTTGCCATCGATTATTTCACCAAGTGGCCTGAAGCGTATCCTATTCCTGATCAAGAGGCTGTCACAGTAGCAGAGATGATGATACAGCACTGGATTTCCAGGTTCGGAGTTCCTCTTCAGTTACATTCCGATCAGGGAAGGAATTTTACCTCGGCTGTAGTCAAGGAACTCTGCAAGCTACTCGGCATTGACAAAACCCAAACGACGCCTTTACATCCACAGTCGGACGGTATGGTAGAGAGGTTTAATCGAACCATCCTCAATAACCTCTCATTAGTGGTTTCCAGAAACCAACAGGACTGGGACAAGAAGTTGCCACTATTTTTACTGGCTTACCGCAGTGCTGTCCACGAGACTACCGGCTATTCCCCATCTCAGATGCTCTTCGGTCGTGACCTTCGTCTGCCATGTGATCTTTTGTTTGGTCGCCCTCCGGATGCGCCTTCATCGCCTGAGGAATACATTCAAGACCTCCAGGCCCGGTTTGAAGTGATGCACAACTTTGCACGAGAGCGAGTCAACTTGGCGACGGAGAAGATGAAGACCCGCTACGACACGAGAGCTACTGGACATCGTTTCAACGAAGGAGACAAGGTGTGGTTATGGAATCCGACTCGTCGAAAAGGACTTTCTCCGAAACTACAATCACCTTGGGATGGTCCTTACACAGTCCTAAACAGGCTGAACGACGTCGTGGTTCGGATCCGTAAGTCATCGAACTCTAAACCTAAAGTCGTTCATTATGACAGGTTAGTTCATTACTATGGCCATAGTACGTAGTGTATATAATTGTAAATAGTAATGTACATAGTATAAGACCATGGTCCTATTTGTATTTAGTATTTGATTTGTATTTGTTAAGTAGTAGTATTTGATAAGTATTTGTGTTTAATAGCATTTGTATTTGATAGTATTTGTACTTAGTATTTGAATTGTATTTCGCGTTGGATAGAATTTAATTTGCTGAAAGTCACTTATTTTAATTATTGTTTATTTTGTTATTATAAAGTAATGTTTATTATAGCACTGATGCTTTAGTTGTAAGTTTGGCTTCCTGTCCAGGGATTGTACTGCCCGGGACGTGCAGTCCTTGGGAAGGGGGCAATGTTACGAATTTCACATTTATTTGGCTATTTATTTAGAATTGTAATTAGATTTGCTTCATGTTGCCTTAGCAACGCAGACGATTTTTGAAGAGAAAGCTACGTCGAAAAAAAAAAAAACAATAAAAATAAAAGAGCGCGTGCATTTAATGCTTAATAAATAAATATCTCGTAATTACTGTTGCCATCCAGAAAAATCTAGAAAAATCGTGATTGTTCTACTGATAATTAAAAAGCTTATAAAAGCCGAGGTGAAACACCTCATCTCAGTTAGTTAGTTAGTTGTTGTTGTTGCTGTTATACTTGTAGCTGTAAAAAGCGAACTGCTGTTTGTTTACTTAATGCTGTATTGATTGTAGCGATTTCGCTGTGAGATAGAACTATTTTATCTGTTTTGAACTGAGTTTTTGCTAAACGTTTGAGATATTGTGATATTGTGCGAAGATCTGTGAAGAAATATTTCAGCATTTTAATTTATTTCTTGTGGAAAGAATAAATTTTTGTTAACTTTTTACGACTTGTGCATTCAATATATAACGAACCCGTACGCACGTAAGAATATCTAAATTTTATAGCTGCTTGCAAATTGGATATGGTATTTCGGGTTAAATTTGGAATCTGAATACCACCTGATATCGATTAAAAACAGATTAAACTTTATTTGTAAAAAGTATGTTGCATTACATTTGAGAAGTCCGGTTTACAGCGTGGTTAAAATAAAACTAGCTCAGAAAATGTATATAATTCTGACACAAAGTTTACACTTGTTAATGAAGAAAAGAACTGCCCTTCGCTACAAAAACCGTTTCGTGCCACTTTGTCACTAAGATTTTCCGCTGGATATTTTGCTGGAGGTTCCACAAAACACTTCCCGTCTTAAAAAATTGCGCAAACAATTCAGTACACATTTATCACGAACTGTGCTTTGCATAACACTGAACAAGGAAAATGCATTGTTTTGTCTTTAGCATCATTGTGTGTTGTACTCAACTGATCACTATACAAAGTTTATTCTAGTTTTTAACAGTAGGTTTTCACGAAATTTCGAAAACACTTTTTCGGGCCACTTTTATTTTGGCCACCCTGTATATGATCTTTGTTCACTCTATTCTAGTTATTCAAGTCATTTCAAAAGAAATCTTACTTGTGGTTTCCAAAAGATCATAAATACCATAAATACCCATCATAAATACCATTCTTCATAGTAAACATAGAAGTTTTAAGACCAATTTAATCTCCATGTGATCCTTAATTTCAGTTTTGCGAATTAGATTTCACTTTTCATCTACTTTCTACCTTTCATCATTATCTACTTTTTATAACTGAAATTACTTCCGAACAAACTGCTGCCTTTAGCCGTTACATCTTACACATCAGCGGTGAGCAACCTTTTTAATCAACAGGCAAATTTAAATTTTAAAATTTTTTTGGCAGGCCGCACATAAAGTAACATTTATTAATAATTTACAAAACTTTATTTATAATAAACATTAGAATAAAAAATATAAAATTTAAAAAAAGTAAAGATTTCATATACAAATTTTAAAGCAAATTAAAAACAAACAAGAAAAGAACAGAAAAACGAATTTATTTGAAATTGTTAATGAGAAATTTGGCACCGTTTTTTCGATACAAGCTGAAATTGTTCGCAAACATACGTACTTCCGAACAGAGACATCCTTTGCTTTGCATGTTTCGTCAAAAGCGGAAATTTCTCAGGGCTCACATAAGATTTATTAAAATTTTCGATGTTTACTGAGCAAAATACAAATCGGTATTATTCTGCATGTCAATCACTTCCATTTGAAAGTCTTCGTGAACTATCCACATCGATATTAAATGGCCAGGAAAACATTTTCATGGAAACCGCTGTCTTCTCAGCTTTGAACATTTGGAATCTTAATTGAAATTTGTTGATTAAAATGTCTTTATATTGTGCATATTTTTGAGAAGAAGTAACGTTTTCGTTTTCTAAATGTGGAAAGGGAGACAAATTATTCTGCAAAAGATGTTGTTTCCACAATTTTAATTTGCGCTCAAAGCCCTGAATTTTATCATACAAATTGTGAATAAACTGTCCTTTGCCTTGAAGTTCCATATCCAAGAACAATTGTATTTCGCTTTTTAACTTGTATGCTCTTTTTAGCATTGCACCTCTACTAAGCCAACGTACTTCGGTATTAAAAACCACGTCGCCATATTCAATTTCTAAATCTTTCATGAATTCTTTAAATTCACGGTGATTTAACGCGTGCGACTTTATAAAATTGATTAGTTTAATTATTGGTACTGTGACATTTATCAAACTCAATCTTTTCGCACACAAATTTTCCTGGTGAATTATGCAGTGGTTAACGAATATTTCCCTTCCTGTGACCTTCTTAGTGTCTTGAAATAGCCTTCCCGATACTCCTACCTCCATGCTTGACATTGCTCGTGCTCCATCTGTCGATATACCGATAATCTTTTCTAATGAAATTGAAAAATTTTCCAACACAGACTTTAGTTCATCGTACAGGTGTTTGCCTGTTGTAGTTTCTTGCATTGGAATCAGTGAGCACAATTCTTCGGTAGTATTAAATTTGGTGTCAGTACCACGTTAAAATATAGCCAGTCGTGCTGTATCGCTAATATCGCAACACTCGTTAAGTGTCAAAGAACAGTATTCGAATTTTGCAATGCGTTCACGAAGTATTATTGCTATGCTCTCGGACAAGTTTTCAATTCTCCTTGCAATGGTGAATCTTGATAAATTAATGTTTGAAATAATATTTATTTTATAGGAAGTGCTATTTCTGCAACAGCAGTCAGACATTCTTCTATCATCTCTCCATCTGCAAAGGGTTTCATTTTTTTTGCCAGTATTTGACTGACAACAAAACTAGCCTTTACTACCGTATTTGATAAAATAGTTTGATTTTTTTAAAATAGCCTGTTGTTTTCTCAAGTTTTTCTCCGTTTGATTAAACTTATCTATCCGGAGTAGTCCTGTTAAGTTTTTAGATTGTTGTTCATGTTTTGTATCAAAATGCCTTTTTATGTTACATTCTTTTAATGTCGACACAGTCTCTGAGTATATTATGCATACAGCTTTATCTTTGACGAAAGTGAAAAAATAATCAAATTTCCAGTTTCCTTGGAAATGCCTGTGCTCATCCGCAACCTTCCTCTTTTTTTGTTTGCTTTTATCGCATGCTATTATCGATTAAAATTGTGAAAATAAAAAATAAATGTAGGAAAACTTAATTTTGAATAAAAAAACTCTAATATTACCTCTGTTACCGCTGCAATGTTTTTGTTGTTTGCAATGTTCAAAAAGCAAGAATCTGCTTTCGCATTACATCCTTATTCCGTCTCTTTAGCGCACGACTTCTTCTTTTTTAGAACGTAACTACTCTGTTTACATACTACGGGGAATTCTCGGCTAGAAGCGAAAGTAGTAGTAGTTATTAGCGGTTTCGTTTTCCATCAGTAGGTGTCACTACCTTAAAATGGCTTGATAGCACGAGTGCGGCTATGTAGCCTGCACCTTTTTGACAATAATATTGCACTCACGCTCTTCAAGAAACACAAGAATTGCTAAAATTACTAGTTAACAGCTTACCAGTCTGACTGATTGTGTGGCAGAAGCAAACACAAACAAGCTTAGACGCGGCGCGTTTGAACAAGTCGTCGACAAGTGAGACTCGTCCAAAAAATTTTTCCGCTTTAGTATGTACTACCATTTTATTATAATTAGTTTTATAATAATATATTGATGAGAGTAAGTCCATAAAATAAATTCAATTTTAAAAATGCTTGGCGGGTAGCATAAAAATGTTTAACGGGCCGCATGTTGCTCACTCTTGTTATACATGATAGCTTGATAACAACAAGGAAAGATAAACTTGGTTTCATGCAGAAGGATTCGGGAGTTTATGTTCCACTCGCAACTGACGGCGAAATTCAGAGGATGAATATTTACCTTTTGCCCCTCTTAAAATCATATATAAACTGCAAGAGAAAATTAAAAATAAGCAAGTAAATGCGAAAGTTTAAAAAAAATCGGTAGTTTTTTTGTGGGGAGGGAATATTTTTAACGAAAACCTGTAACAAAGCGGTTCTCCTTTTATATTGTGAAGATCGGAATCACTAAGACATATTCTAAAAATTAGTAGATGCTGATGGATATTTGACACTACATGCATGCATATATATACAGACCCTCATTCAAATATTTATATTAAATTAGCTTTCGAAAGTTAAGCACTCAATGCAGATGAGCAAAAACGTAACTGAATTTGAGTGTCTGAAAATCTCAGCGGATGCAGACGGTAGTATGCAAATATCGTATATTGCAGACAATCATGATTGGCATTCAAAATATGCTAATTAGACAGTCGTTAAAGGCATATGCTAATCAGATACTCCTAAAGTTTACTGAATTTGAATTTCTAAGGAAAAAATTATCAGTGTATAACAACAACTTCTCTCTACATAAAAGTATGAAGTATTATTTTTTTAAAATTTGCTTGCTTCGTTTGATGTTCTTGTATATTGATCTCCACTTTTTTTTTCAAAGTAAAATTCGAAATAAATTATATGTAAACTACAGGAGAAAATTAGAAATAAGCAAGTAAATATGAAACTTTAAAAAACTGGTAGATTTCTGTGGAGAGGGAATGGGTTTAACGAAAACTCGTAAAAACGCGGTTCTCATGTATAGATTTATCTATAGCATTCTTTTAATATAGATATTTTGTCACAAAATCGGACTTTTCCTGAAACGACATGCCAATTTTTTCCATATTTCGATTCTACGACTCAAATTTCTTATTGTGCATAATCGATTTATTTATAGCTATTTCTTCGACAGAAAACACTGCTCTATTCTTTTTATGCATGGAAGTTTTTGCTTCTAGTGAATAAATGCCTTTTTATGATGATTATGCTTTATTTCGACTTGAATTTCGATTTGACCCATATTTTAATTCTTTCGGCATGCAAAGCAAATTATAAGTAATAAAATAGGTTCCAAAGGGCAAATTTATAAAATGTACACTGCAGGAAAAAAAAAGAAGGACACTTCTATATCTTTCGTTCTATTGGGCCGATTGAGGAAATTCATGTTACGTTTTTCATGTCTCGGAAGCCCAACTTAGGATATGTATTAGGTTTATAAATAGCATTGTTTTAATATAGTTTTTTTGTCCCAAAATCGGGCTTTTCTGAAACTACATGCCAATTTTTTAAATATTTCGATTCTAAAACTCAAATTATGCAAAACTGCCAAGTATTGTAAAAATCGCAACAGTACTTTTTTAAAAATTAACTTTCAAATTTTTAGTTCCTCCATGTTAATTGAATTTGATATACATTTACTAATATCTCTTTTTTATTAAACTTCTTCGATTTTTCTTTTTACATTTCAAAATTTAGGCTTAATCTAAATATAATTCGCACATTTTTTATTATTTATTTTAAAAAATTGTATTTTTAAATATTTTTTCTAAATTTTTCGAAAATTGTTTTGTATTATAACTTATAAAATATTTAACATCATCTTAATGTAGATGTATTTCTAAGTAGGTGACTATAAATTAAGAATTATTCTTGGCAAACTGCAAAAAGTGCACTAAAAAGGTTTTAAATTTCTCCATAAAATTTTCACCAAAATGACAAAATTTAATATTTAGGCATAATTTGAGTCGTAGAATCGAAATATGATAAAAATTGGTATGTTGTTTGAGAAAAAGATCCTATTTTGTGTCAAAATACCTATGTTAGAACAATGCTACATATAAATCTAATACATATCTTAAGTCGCGCTTTCGAGACATGAAAAACGCAAGTTGAATTTCGTCAATCGGCCCAGTAAAACGGGAGATACAGAAATGCCCCATTTTTTTTCGCAGTGTCCTTTAGTGTTTTAACAACATTTAAATAGCTTAATATAATGGTGACAAAAATAATATTATTTATTGAGCATTAGAAAATCTTTTCTGATAAAAATCATCAATAATAAAAAAAAATTATCACTATTGACGCTGTATTTTGGTCCCCATATTTGAAATAAACATCCGACCGAAGAGACCGATTTAAATAATTCAGAATAACTGAACATAAAAATAAGATATTAATCACAGTAGTTTTGTTTACTTTTGGAATTTTTACCTTGTATTACGCCACTTAATTACATCTTAACAAAAACTCACAGGATAATGTACACTATTTTGAATACACCTTTTAAGCGAAGAAGTTTTTAAAAGGAATGAAAATATTTACTTTTTTGGGAAGATTGGATTTTTTTAAGTTGGTTATAATCTAAAGCCTCCACTACAGTATTTCCTCAGAGTTATTTTGCTTAAGATCTGAGGCGAAAAAGGATGCCATGCATAAATGACATGGCTTGCAGCATTTAAAGAGGGATGTCACTTTCATTCATCGCCTTAAGCTACATTTCTATGCAACATTCAATAATTTTTAATTAAACTGGTAAAACTCATAATGAAAAATTATTTTTGTTTGTGATAAACTTAAAGATGTCATAGAAATATCGAATAAAGACCTCAGTAGTTAGTGAATAGCACAATATTAAATCCTTTAAATAAACATTAACAATCTTTCTGAAGTTCTAATCTTTCGCTGAATAACTGTGCAGTAAACATCGCCATTACTGAACACGAAACTGATAGTATTAGCAAATATTTATTAAAGTTATTTTGAATAAGAACAGAACTCTGCTAGTAATTAAATGTAAAGACACAATAGAATTCTGATGAAATATTATGAAAACTGGAAAGAAATTGATTAAAAATTGCTTAAAGAATTTCGAAGAATTTTGTATCCTCAAATGAAATTATGAATTCTTTACACTCATACTGCAGAAGTTTGAAAATGTCGAATTACTACAAAATTTAATGTGGATAAAGGACTTTACTATGTAACTTATTGAACAGATAGTTTATTTACAAAATGGTCATTTGCACTTTATGGATATGATTTTCCATTTAAATTTTCTCGTTAGCATTTTGAGATAGGAATTTGGTGCTTTCAGTATAATCGTCTGCTTCGTTTTTTATTTTGATTAGAATTCAGAATAAGTTATTTATTTTAAACATGGATCCTAAAATTGATAGACAGCTCAAATTTTAGGTAAATTCATTCAATGTAAAATTCGAGGTTATTGCTTTTCAAAGAAAGATATTTTTAACATATTAAATTTGAAGTGGTGAAAACGTTTAGCTGGAAATAGGATTGAAAAATTGCCGTAAAGTAGCATCCTAAGACTATTCGAATACGGTTAGACATCAAGAAAATGAAGTCCTCGATCCTCAAAGAAAATCAACCGACTCAAAGATGCATAGCATAGGAAATGGGAAATGTCTTCTGGCACTGTAAAGTTATTCTTAAAGATTTGAAGATAAAAATGGTCTTCAAACCTAAAGTTTATCTAATTTTGCCAAAGTATTGTTACATGCGTATGGGTTCGTCATGGACTGAATGCATACAGAACCGATGACAGCTTGATAAAATTTTTTTCTCAAAAGAAACACTTTACAGTTCTGGAACATTCCACGAAAGCACTTGTACAGATTTTCTCAACACCACAGAGCACAATCAGTAATTACACTTTAAACTACTAAAAGCCTTAAACAAAATGTTATGTAAAGCGCATCTAAAGAGCGATGATAGCACGGAGATCTCTTAATACTCCAGAGTCTACTCTGAATTGAAAAACTGAGCATTGATGTCCTCTCCGGTTTTATATAGTTTCCCTCTGGCACCTGAGAAATTTCGAGTACTTTCCATTTCTGAAAATTACTGGAAGGCATATACGGTTAACGTTACACACAGAGATCAATTACAATTATTTAACTACAGTACCACTTACAGTAATACAGGGAATGGATCAAAATGTCACCAAATGGTGATCAAGCCGATTTATCGCTAAATTTGGCGACAAAAATTAATCGCCAAAACCGTCTCCACCTCGGCGATATCTCGCCAATTTAACGATATAGCGATTTACACCATTGTTTAACAGACTTGATCCTCTAATATTATTTTTCCAGCAGAGATTCGGTTTTGTTGAAGACATTCATGTTACGGTATGCAAAATTCTTAACAGTATATTGCGGGAAGAAAACCAAATTGTAGAAAATTATATGAAAAAAAAAACTCAGCTGCTGATAAATAGAAATTTCTGGTAACACTCGATGAGGCATGGAAATATTTAAGTGATTGCAGTATAAAAAGATCACTTTTATTCTGAATTATAAAAGATAACGGTTGCTTGCTTTTATTAATATTCTATCTTTTTTCGAGCTGCCATTTTTTTTTGCTTTTACCTTTACGCTTTGCTATGGATGATCTTAACTACTTGACTTTTGGTGAGTATGCTGTTAATCGTGCCATTTAACATCGTTTGCTTAGTTTTGACGACTTATTCATGGAGGTTAAGGAATTAGATGCCCTCAAAGCTAAATATGCTAGTCTCATCTCCACTCCCGAAGAAATCCAGGAACGGATTAATTGCCTTATTGGAGCCAGAGAACTCAACTATAAGGACAAGGATATTTATGCTCTCTGGAAGCACCAATATTGCATTCTAGAAAGATATTGAACTTAGGAATCAAATTGATGCCTTAAATTCACCCCTACAGGACATACAAAAATAAACTAAAACTTCAGAAACTCCTCAGATCTCAAATGAAAGCGATGACGCTATAAGTAATGAAGATATTAAGCCCACAGTCTCAAAACAAAATAAATCTAAGAAAAAAACTTACTGTTACAAATAACGAAGGGTATATTTCCCCTCGCAACTCTGTAAAAAAGACCACTCTTAAACGATAAACAGAGTGAATCGAAACAGTCAAATAAATACTCCGAACTTAAATCACGAAGATCACATCGATGAAGAAAATGTAGAGGATTTTATCCGTCTCAACCATAAGGTCAATGTTCACCCAATTGTACTTTATGATTTTAGTGCAAATTGTGAAACATTAAAAGAAGAAATTAAAAGTAACAATATTACAAATTATAGAGCCAATAGAAAAGAAGGAACCCTTACTATACGAGTCTACGAAATAGACCACTATAGATTTGTAATAAAATTGCTTCAAACGAGTGAAGTTCTCTTCCACAGCTTCAAGTTAAACAACGAAAAGCCTATTAAAGCTGTTATAAAAAATTACCCCAAAAACACAGACCCTGAAGTTATCAAACAGGATTAATTAAAAAAGAAATCCCTGTTTTAAAAGTACTTCAACTCATTTCTGTAAGAAAAGGAAACATAGTTAAATTGCCAGTTTTCCAAGTTGAGTGCAAGCGCTCCTTAGAAAGTAAAAGAATCTACAAAGTTAAAAAATTTCTTGGTTTAGATTTATTAATCGCCACTTACAAATCTAAATCTGGCCTCTTGCAGTGCCATAAGGTCAAAGATACGGGCACACACGGGAACTTTGTCACTATACAGCAAGATGCATGAAATGTGCAAAGCAACACGAAACATACACTTGTACTCAGAAAAAAGAGGATCAAAAGGCTGAAATTTGGGCCTTCTGTGGTGGGTATCATATTTCTTCGTATAAGGTTTGCGTTAAACACCTTAAAAATATCCTTTAAACCATAGAAGCAGCCAAAGATTAAAAAGAAGCTTCAGAAAAAAATAATTTCCGACTTGCGGAATCAGAATTTCCTGCCTTACCCAATACAAAAGAGCAAAACATCTCAAACATCTCTTCAGCTTGGTTCAAGAAAATTCAAGAACCAGGAAAAGAAAATGATACATATTTTTCCGCCTGGATAAAAATTCACACGCAAAAAGCCAAAGAAATTTTCGTAAAATTTAAAACTACAAAATCCATTATGGACAAACTCAAAATTGGAATTGTTGCCTTCGATTATTTTTCGAATCTCGACTTGGAGTTCTAGTTTACTATAATTCCACTAAAGCAACTTTAAAAAGTCACGTGCTACTTCCTAAGCCTGCCTCCACAACTCAACGCATCTTTCATCGAGATTTTAACTGTTTATTGTTAACTTTACCTAAATTCATGAACTGTCATCTTCCTTATTCCGCGTCCGTGCGACGATGTACTAGTGCACATCATATTTTTACAAATCAAGCAAACCCTAATATGGTATTAATATATAATATACTGGTTAAAACTCTCTTTTGAGTTGTGTGCCAGAAGTAAATAAACGATCAAGAGTGGGATAAATTGACATGACGGTGCTAAGAAAAATTTTACTTTCATAGAAAATTTGAACCATAGCCAAGAAGGCTATAGCCAAAAAGCAAGGCTATCGGAAAGAAGAAAATCGCCATAAGAAATACGCCGTTTGATGCATGAGAATTAATTATCAAAATCGTTTTCATAGAGTACAAAAGACTTTCTGAATGTATAACTTGTTTTGTTTGCGTTTCGTAAATGTTAAGTTAAAAAATCTTACTTCAAGCTTACAGAACTTGTAGAGATAATAGGTATTTTTTTAAAGCAGAAAATTTGAAAAATGATCAGTGACCTCGCCGGGACTCGAACCTGGACCTTTCGAATACGCATCAAACGTGCTCACTATTGCACCACGAAGGCTTGCTAAAGAAGGCGTGAGAAATATCTTATATACTCCCCCTTTTAAAGGACGACAGGGGATTAGGGAATCCAATCTCCAAATCCTGGTGGCGAGGAAACATCATCCACCACCTTTTAGTTCATGCGCCACTGTGCAATCATTACGTTATTTCGAACCTGGAAACATGAAAAAAGAGCCATGCTCTTGCCGGGACTCCAACCTCGGACCTTTCGAATACGCGCCGAATGTGCTGACTATTACACCACGAAGGAATGCTAAGAAAGCGAGATAAATACCTTATAAACTATTACAGAAATAGTAGAGAGCTCGACGAAACATACTTTTGGAGCTAAGAGGTTCAGAAGATTCAAAATTTAAAAATAGAGAACTGCGTTGATAACGAGAGCCATTGAAAAAATAAATAGCTAAAGCAAATTTTCGAAGTTCTACCCATTCTATTTTAATGTGTCTTCCGTTTTTGATATAGTCTTGATTGTCAAATAAACTTATCTGGCAGTCAAGATATTTAAAATTAGGCATAGGAACCTTTTGTTTGGCGGAATGTTGAACAAAAGTCTATCGATTTCGAGAACGATCAAAATACAGGTCCCTCCTCTTCAGAAGAAAAAAAAAGTTCAACAAAGTCATGCGTCTGATAAAATAGAGATTTACCTAATTCCAAATAAATGCTTTTAAGACATAATTAATTCCATTAAATTAATCACATTTTGAGCAACTTTTGATAGTGATAACAACATACTTCGATGAGAAGTTTTAAGAATATTCAGAACTGAAGCATCTTCAAACAGAATATGTTCTCCCTAGCCTGTCATTCTAAAACATGAAGCCTGCTAATGAGCAATAACTGGCACACTGTGAATAAATTTCCAGGATTATAGTTTCGGAGATCGACGGCAGATAAACATGTGATCATACGATAATAGCAGAGCAAACATTCTAAAAGATTCCAACTAAATAATAAATAAAAAAGCCATTGGAATCATCCATTTATTAAAGGGAAACAGAAAACAACCAGGAAATGATTCCTAGAAAGGTTAACAATTGCAGACAGCTTTTGATGTCGAAAGTACGATTCTGCAAATTTATTCATGTAACGCCAGTCATTTGGCTTATTATTAGTTTTTTAATATTTTCCTCGCACATTCTTTTTGTTATAAAAATGTACAGTCTTTTAAGCTATAATGTGTGTGTGTTTGCTTAAAAATATCTATGTTTTCTTCATTTATATCTAAAAACTGATATATATAATAAACTGATAAATATATGAATGAATAGAGAAAATACATTATGATTACATTGTGATTAAAGATACTGCTTTTTGCAAGGAAACAACTGCACATTCTTATGTTTGTTCCATTGGTTGCATCATCATCTGCGATTGAACCTGCATTAAAAGAAAAACAAGAGAGCTGGTTCAGTTGCTTGAACTTTTCTATAGAACTGGAATTTTCAGCAATAAATTAATCAAATTATATATACCCATATATTTCTTTTTAAACAGTGCATTTTTAGGTTAAATCTTTTACCATAAAAGCTTAAAATGCTCTGTTTAATATTTCAAGATTTTATTTTTTAATAATTTTTCAAGCATGAGAAAGATCTTACGGAAATCTTCTATATCCCGAAAAGTATAACCCATATTTTGAGGTTCCTTAAGTTCACACTCAAGATGAAGTTAATTATAAGAATCGATGCAGATTAATTAGTTCAGTTAATGGATTTTTGACATTTCTCGCTTCAACCGCTGGCTGCTTTATCCTGTTTCAAATAAATTATCGACTTTTTCATTTGCATGACAAATGAAGGCAGAAAATCCTTTAAGTGGATATTTAGCTCGTAATAAAGTGTGGCTTGTAATTAAAAATTTAATGGCATTGGTAATCAGGAATTTCTCTTTCGCTTCTATTTCATAATGAGATTTGGGAAGAAGTTAAGTTTTTAGTTATCTCGAGAGCTTTAGGTGTCACACTTAATACGAAAAGAGCTTTCTTGTAAAGCTTTCTCTGTGTCTTTAAAATTACTGAGGATGTTATCTCAATTATGCAACTAGGTTTCTGTCTAAAGCAGTTAACATTATTTATATTTTGAAAACCTGGAATAATTACTTGCTACATTTGTGAATTTGTATTTATTGGCCATACTGTAATACTCAGCTCTGAAAAGTATTTAATGCTTAAATAATAATAACTGACTTAATTCACTATTCTGCTAAGTTTTAAGTGTAAATAAATATGGCTTCTATGGTTAAAAAGTAAGCTTAGCCGCACTTAAACAAAGCACATTTAAATTCTTGATAATTCTACAACTATTGCATGTACGTTAACTCAAAGCATAAAAAACATTAACCAGTAGTTAAGAGCAACATAATTCAATCCTTTTTAAAGCAAAAAATGCACAATTTACCAACATATAAGAAATAAAAAATTGAGTTCACGGAACCGAGTAACAGAGTGGTTATATATATATTTATATATGTATTATATATTTACCCACTTTTGGTGCAGCCGATTGTAACCAAAACGCGAGGTACATGACTGCATGTTATCGCAGTCCCATTTACAAAATTTGAAAGTTCTGAGGCTACTTGTTTTTGAGTTATGTGAGATACATACATACATACGTACGCTCAGACGTCCTGAAAATATCTTTTCTGAATCCATTTCAAATCCTTCTTGGAACCCGTTTTGGGAAAAAGAGTCTTTTATTCTGTCCTTATGTACAGATATCGCTCAAAAACATCGCTAAATGGCATTCCATAGCTTCAAAATGGATATTTTCGTTGAAATATGATATCCGAAAATTTTCGCGATGACTGTACTTGGTTTTACTTCTTGTAAGAAAGTAAGAATACCTTTAAACGTTTGACTAAATACGCTTTATAAATTAAAAATAGCTTTTCGTATGTTATTAATAAATATTTATTAGGTTTATTAATAAAAATAAAAATAATGAAATTCCCCATGAAAAATCCTTAATAAAATTTTATTTAGATCCTTAAGGTTCATAATAACTGCTGAAAGTGAAAAGTGTGACAAAATTTCAAGACGGGCCAATATACAAATTCTCGTATGTTTTGGGAAATACTGAATGGGAAAATACTGAACTCTAAAGTTTTGCAGGTATGCCTAGAAATTTTTATATTTTCTGATGATACTGAAAATATTGTAAATTATAATTCAAAATTGTTTTCTAAAAATTTCTAAAAATAATAAAAAATAAATTTGGATTGAACTAAAGTTTCGAAATGTGAAGGCAGGAATCAAGTAAATTTAATAAAAAAACAGATATTAATAAACATACAAAATGAGATATTATTAAACAAACGCTTACGCCAAATTCAATAAGCATTCGGAAGCTAAAACGTTTCGATCTAATTTTCTACAAATTACTATAGCAATTTTTACTAAACTTGGTACTTTGGCATAATTTGAGGCATACGATAGAAATATGCAAAAAGAAATCGGTATGCCATTTCAGAAAAATTCCTATTTTATGTCAAAATGTCTATGTTAGAACAATGTTACATATAAATTTAATATACATGTACCAAGTCGCTCTTTCGAGAGATAAAAAACACAAGCTGATCTACGCCAATCGGCCCAACAGGACGCGAAATCTAAATATTTATATTTTTCGAATTTATATCGTTCACCAGGGGCGGTTTAAGAGCCCAGCAGCACCCGTAGTTTCAGGAGGACTCACGCATAATTTTGTATAAGCTGAATGACATCGGAAAAGGACCATTATATAGCAAGCATATATTAATATTAATAGATGCAGTTAAACTTTACTATTTTAAACTGCATTTTACTATTTAAAATTTTTTAAATCAAAATTATTAATCACCAAGGCCGTGATAGCTGAGCTACTGGCAGTTCTCTTTTGGACAGATACCCAATTATATCTGCTGCACATTCTTCTGGTTTGGTATATCTAAACGATTAACTGCTTTTGCGTGAAAGAACGGAAGACGTTTAGAGTCACTGCAACTTTCGGATCTCCAAATTGCCACAAATGGAATCTTTTCTGATTGGCTCTCAAATGATTCCCATGTAATTATCACGTTCTTAAGGAGAAACTTAGAATTTAAAATTAAGCTAAAAAACAACGTTAGTTTGGAATCGATTTTGAGCAAAACTATATTATGAATAGAGAGAGCGGTCAGATTCAGGCCCATCTTATTCAGGAGCACTGCTTTCGAAATCGACATAGTTTTATTTGAAATCTATTTCAAATAAGGTTGGTTTCTTTCTTTCATTTCTTCCTTTTTTATTGTTTACTATAAATTTTACATTATATATATATATATTAGCATTATATGAATGTTTATACAACAGAAAAGGAAGCTTAAGAAAAGAATTTAACTTCTAAGTTTCTAA
>KK114393.1:25373-48874 GCA_000611955.2 Stegodyphus mimosarum
AAGACCAGATTAATACGCAGCTAGCTCATCTAAAGCAGAAAAACCTTAACACTTATTAAAATTAGAATTCCTTCCGAATTACGTTTCTTTCCTTTTTCCTCAATTTCTCTTGCATCATATTTCATTATTGCCAAATTTATTTTACAAAGCAAAAGTAATCATCCTCAGTATATCACACATATAATAAATATACATTTAAATTTTTGTTCTATCAATTTATGACTTGGTACTAGGTTTTTTCATGCAGTTCTTTCGTTAAATTCTTCTCGTCATTGATTAGAAAAGATAGCTTCCGTATGTGAATTTCTTATAAGTTAATTAAGTTCTCCTATCGTTAAGCACGCGAATTACGTTAATTAATAACATATGCTAGTCTCAGTCCTAAAAACAGGATGACATGAATTAATGTCTTGTGAATTGAAGTTCATTTTGTCCAAAATTCGCCTTTTTTGATTCGTTCTTTTCTATGATAAGGATGCTTTTCGATCTGAGAATGCAGTTCTATACCTCTTCAGTTTTGATGTGCTGAGGAATTAGAAAATGCTCCATTATCCTCTATTTTGTAGTGTATCATTAAAGAGCCATTCATGATAGAATGCTCCTAAGCAAACTTAAAATGTCTACAATAACATCCTGTGTCTGCAAAGAGAATAATTGCATGGTAATGAATCATATTGTGTTCTGTTTGCTATTAAATGTACGTCCGAATGAGGGAATAAATTAGTCATTTAACTATGATATATAATGTAGAAAACATAGAGGGAAATTAGTCAAATTCACCTCCTTCCATGCATCATTTACAGAATATTACTCCTTTCACTATGGGAATAGTACTCTCATTTATTTTGAATTCTACACTGCTGGCCACCCAAATTGCAACACCAAGAAAGACAAGAGATATAACAACAAAATTTATTTAGTAGATAACATGTTGACCAAGTATCAAATGATTAAATTTATAGACTTCTATGAAGTGTGGTTTCTTCCAGAATCAGTAGCCAGAGTAGCCGCCATTGTTGGAGATCACCGCTGACAACACGCCTCGACATTGACTCAAAGAGATTTTGGTTGTATTCTTGGGGTATCTCAAAGAGATTTGGTTGTATTCAGACCACGCAACTTCCACACGTTGCCAAAGTTGATCTGGTGTGACAGCTTGGGATGTAATCTGGGTTAATCGTTCAGCAACTATGGACCCCATGTTTTCTATCGGCGAAAGATCCGGAGAGCGAGCCGGCCAGCCAGGGAAGCAATTCAATCTGGCGATTGACGAAGAACCCTTGGACAATGGGTGCAATATGGCTGTGGGCAAGCTCTGGAGGTAAGGAAGGACAATTGGTTCCAACACCTCGGAGATGTAGCGCTGTCTGTTTAAAGTACTGGCAATGCGTACTACAGGAGTGCCAGAGTGATATCCAAGAAGCGTGACTCATCAGTAAAGACAATTTCATTCCATTCTGCCGTCCACATCCTTCTTTTATCGCACCATTGGCGGCGGAGGCGTCTGTGGTTCTGCGTCAAAGGTAGACTAAGCAATGGACGTCTTGCGGACAGACCATTTTGCTGTAAACGGCGTCGAATGGTCCGCGCAGACACTGGATGATGCGTTACAGACTGAATGATTCGTGATGTGACTGAGCGATCCGTCACTGCCATGCGCATAATATTCCTGTCATCACGTGAAGTGGTGCTCTGAGGTGGATGCGATCAAACACGTCGGTCCGTCATACCCTCTTGCATCCAACGGTCACATATCCGCATTACAGTTGTTTGGTTTTGTCCAACACGACTACCAATTTCCCTGAAAGATAATCCACACTCTCGGTAGACCACTATCCCTCCTCTGTCGAACTCGGGTACTTGATCAAACGATGATCTATGTTTACTACGAAGCATAATTGATGGTTTTTTTTAAAAAACCACAAGAAAAACACAATTGCCGAACTTGAAATCGTCGAAAACTCCAATTCTTAAATAATGCTTTGAAGTGGCGCCACAGGCGCGCGTGATGTGCGTCTGCGCTGAAATTCTAATCGTTTTTATATCTCACCTCCGCTAATGCATGTTGTAAATTTCATGTTATTTGCATGCTTCCTTCAGGGTGGTGCATTTACGTGGCCAAAAGTGTATAACGGTTAGAAAAAACATGTACGCTGAAAGATTGGTTCACGAGCTTAATTCTAGCTTTATGGCAGTTCGTTATCCGTAATGTTCGTAAACCGCAACAATTCTTCCCATAGGATTTGATGTAAAATAAATTAATCCGCTCCAAAAACGCAAACGGTTATTTTGTATGTAAGTTACTAATACAAAAACAATGGAATTCGTTGAAGCTAATGCTGCATTATACGAATATATTTAACACAATTCTAAACATTTAAAAATTATTTGAAACGAATTAAATTTTACCATATCTCTACGAAGGAAAGCTGAGGGCATCAGTGAAAAACGGTGAAGAAACCAAAGTTGCAGCAAAATATTCTTGCTTGAACAAGATAATAATGTGCTGTGAATCTCTGCTTTTTATCCCATTCAGCGAATATTTCTAGGATCAAATAACTAGAAAAATATTCATTTTGTTTTTGAAAACATTACCTTACTACATGAATTGCTATTTTGGATTATCATTTGTTCCGACTTACTGCTCGCTTCTCGAGACATCATTAGTCATCCAAGATGTTTATTGTTTGTAAAATCTGTTCGGGATTCGAGGTGTTTGTAAATCAGGGTTCTACTGTATTGTTTAATTGAAAAGAAGTCTAAAAACCCTTTTCTTCGGGGAATAGGTTTTATTTAGTTTCGTTTAAAATAAGCTCCAAAGCAATATACAATGGGAATGCGGTACTACAATTGGAATGCGGTATATTAACACTAGTAGCGTAGAAATGAAAAAAAATCTGTGAAAGGTCTGTTAATAGATATGATTCAAAGCAATGAATATAGCTATCAATTTTCGTAAATATTTAAAGATTATTACTGCCAGTAGAACTGCAAGGAGGATTTACAAAACACCTTTTTTTGTTTTGTTTTCAATATTCATTTTAAAATGCTTAAAGTTAATTATTAAATGAAAGTTACAAGTCATTCAGATTAAAGACGGAATATTTTCTTTTTAGTTTCTGTAAAAAGCAAAAGCTCGGGATTCGAGGTGTTTGTAAATCAGTGTTGGCTTAGAAAGGCTTTTCTAAGGCTGGCTTTTTCTAAGGTTCTTTTCTAAGGCTGGCTTACAAATTTCTAAGGCTGGCTTTTCTGGCTTAGAAATTTGTAAAAAGCAAAAGCTTTTTACAAATTTTTCTAAGCGAAAGATATGACGGAAAAGTAAGAATACAGGAACACATGCATTTAACATTAAGTAAATGGGTATCTCGGTAATTCATATTGAATTTAAATAAATGTTATTGAACACTATGTTAGCTGTAACAATAATTGCACCCTCGTATTCGTTTCCAGTAGTTTTGACAAGCAGAAAGTACTAGAGATATCTCGCGGCCGGTTGAAAACTATTTAAACCAGAAGAAAGAGTAAATCTGCTCGCAGTTGCTTAGTTATTGTTGTTGCGAGTTGTTATTTCCGCGTGAACTTAGATATTCGAGTTAGCTTTCTCATTAGATGCTCTTTATATTGCCGTTGAGTTTAACGATCTTAGTTGTTTGAAGTGTAACTACTGATTATACTGTGTAATAATGTGAACATTCGTACGAATATTTCTGTGGAAAATTACAGAGTTTTGAAATATTTTTCTTGATAAAAGTAAATTTTTATTAACCTATTATCAGACTTGTGCTTTCAATCTATTACGAGCCCGTACGCATGCGACAATACAATTAAGAAAAAGTTTTTAGACGATAAGCATTTATTTAAAATGTATATGATAATCAGTTTACAAAAATGAGAAAAATAATTTACCGTATAAATTAAGGGAATAATCCTAACTAATATGATAAATGCGAATGTGAGTTTGTTTGTTTGTTACTCTTTCACGCCTTAATTACTTGAACGATGATCATGAAATTTTCAAGAAATATTTTTGATATATTAGTAAAGTTTAAAGGCTATAAAATGTAACTTATCTTTTGAAACTTAAACTACATAATAGATTGCTCGATTCCAAGAATCTTCCGTACATGCACAATTAAGAAGACAAGAACATGCAAGGCGACAATCTGTTTTGAGAACTGATGAAACAACTTCTCAAAGACAAGAAAAATTAGAAGCCCAAACTTCCCGTCAAGCTTCCACGAGAGCAGCTGAGACGCCTCTCCAAACACAACTCCGCTTGACAGAACAACTTGAACGACAAGTTGCTTTGAGAGGTGCCGAAACGTCTCTTCAAACACAAATTTGTTTAGAAGAACAAGCTGAACACCAAGCTGCTTCTAGAGCTGCTGAAACACCTCTCCAAATGGAGATCCGCTTGAAAGAACAAGCTGAATGTCAAACTGCTTTGAGAGCTGTTGAAACGCCTCTTCAAAAACTTCAAACAAACTCAACAACAGGCATTTATTAGAGCGAGGGATACTCCAGAACAATTGTAGGCGAGAAGAATCGTTCATGCAGAAATGCAAACCGAGCACCGGCGAAATTTCATGCATAACAATTGGTCCGTATTTAATGATTCTGGACTTCAATAAGATCCTTGAATTGGTTATCATAATCATCCATTAATTGTTATCGATTCAAAGAGTAAAAAATGCCAGTTTTGCGATGCTTTAAAATGGAAAGATGAAACTGCAGGAATGGGCTGTTCCAATAGTAAAGTTTCGCTTTCTTTACTTGGTGAACCAGAAAAGCCGCTGTAAACTCTATATTTATATGATACAGATGAATCAAAGCGTTTTTTAAGTAAAACCAGAAAGTACAACTCCTGCTTCCAAATGACATCTTTTGGACTAGACAAAGAAATAAGAATGTCCGGGTTTTCGCAACTTTTACCATACAAGGCCAGATATATCATTGAATTGGTTCACTTTTTCCAACGGATAATGAGCCGCATAAAATTTTGCAAGCTTATTTTATGGGTCGAGAAGAAAATGAAGTAAGTCGTCGTATAAAAAAAGGCAAAAAGACACTAAAGGCGTAGAAGACTTCATTTGTTGTGGACGCTATGCTGAGTCGATATATGGCGTAATTTAATAACTTGAATGATAATTTCAGAATGGATTAAGCATGATTTCATTCGCAATATTAAAAGAAGACGTTATTTTTCTTGCTGCAAAGCTTAGTGTCTCTAGGTTGGCAACAAATCCATTATTCTGGTAAGTTTCAAATGTAAACAAATATGGCTCCTATGGCAAAAAAAAAATTAGGCTTAACCGCACTTAAACAACTTATAAATTGTTGATAATTCTACAAGTATTGCGTGGAAGTTAACTGAAGGCATAAAAACTTTAACCAGAAGATACGAATAATATAATTCAATAATTTTTAGAGCAAAAAATGCACAATTTACCAACATATAACAATAAAATAAACTAGGCTCACGGAGCCGAGTAACAAATATATATATTTATATACTTTTGGTGGGCCGATTGTCACCAAAGAAGGGAGTGCACAACTACATGCTATAGCAGTCCTATATATAAAATTTCAACGTTGTATAGCTACTCGTTTTTGAGTTATGAGAGATACATACATACATACGTACTTACGACACCACGAAGAAATCTCTTCTGAATCCATTTTAAATCAGTTTTATAATTCGTTTGAAGAAAAAGCGTACTTTACCCTGTCCTTACGTACATATGTCATGCAAAAACATCGTTAAATTGCATTTGCCTTTAAAATAGAAATTTTCTTTGAAATAAGGTAACCGGAAGTTTTCGTGATTACAATACTTCCTTTACTTCGTATAATTAATAATTTTAATGAAATAAAATATATACTCTAATCTTGGAAGAATCACTAGATAAATGTATTAACAATATTTCGGTACTGTATGCAGAAGTGATTGACTTAAGTATTTGAAGGCTTATGTACATGATGCATTACCTTTAGCCTTTGAAGATTTGTTTATGTAAGCATATTTGCTTTTGATGCTGCTGTTGTTTGCCATAAGCACATTTAACAATACCACTGAAATTCTCTCTTACACCGACTTTTTTAGCGCTAGATAGCGCATTAAAGAATAGTTTTCATTTTAGGCTTTTCTAAAATTTCATATCTTCCTTTTATAAAACTATGTCTTCTTGTTTTTGAAGCAAAGTAGCGGATGCAATTTTTCGTTATTAAAGAATATTTCTTTACTTCTTTGATCCCTATTTTTTTCCCACTGAGATTTTTCAAAATTCGTGACTTTACTATGGAAACTGGCTATTATTTCTACGTATCTTTGAATAGCAGAGGCTTTCATAGTGGTGGATTTTTAATATTTTAGTGGAAGGAAGGTTAAGAATTGAAAATTATGACTGAAATAAGGGCTGTTTTCTCGTAACTTTAGTTATGCTTTAAAAGTGGTTTTTTCCGTAGCGTGGCTGAACTCATATTTTGCTACGTCAGTCAAATAAATTTTGATCAAATTTTTAATATTTAAAAGGTAAAAGGTTAAGAATTTCATCATTCATCATATCAACGATTGATATCATTGTTAAATGAATGGTATTCTGTTCATTTTTCAGTGATAATCTATTAATTTAATATTTGAATTTTATTTAAAACTGCAAGTATTTTTTCCTTTATCTTTCTTTTTATCAAAACCAGCGTTCCCAAAAGAATTCTTTTGAAATATTTATACAGGGAAAGAAAAAATAAACCAAAGTGCATTTATATTTATATAGTAATTGCTAAGCTGTTTCTTCAAAAAAGGAAAAAGAGAGGGAGGGTGAACCTAATATTAGTTTAAATTCGTCGCCTTCTACTTCAAAATTTGGATCTTTATTCAGATTTTTAAATACAAATATGCATGTCATACTTTTCATGCTGGAGAAGAAAAAACATAAAATGCACCTTTAAAAATAATCTACACCATATACATACATAAATGCATATAAAAATGCATTGTTTTCAAAAGTGATTCTACGATTATGTTTTCACTTCGATCGTTAATCACACTTAAGTGATAGCTTTCGAATTTATGAAAGGGGAATTATATATATTTTCACCCTTTGAGCGGCACGGGTTTTTGGATCTATTATGAAGACCTGTATTTATGCAGAGCACTTATTAGCTAAATTTATATAATTATTTTAGCCTCTATTTTCATAAACTTACATTCATTAAATGTACATTTACATTATTAAAGAAAATAAGATAGCAAAATATCTTAAGTTATAAGCTAACATGTGTCAAGTAACAAAAAATCTCATGACCGGATAAAGCCGGTCATGCCACTCAGAGGGTTTAAACAAAAACATTTTTGCTCACACGACAGAGTTAAAGAAAGATACGCAAAATTTAAAGTTTTTTTCGTGGGTTTTATGCGAAAAATATATTTTATGGCTAAATTAGTAAAGAAAGGTCTTCATAAGATCAAAATTACCCATATCAGGATCATATATGATTGCGAAGAAATATAAGCAATGCAAGTAATATGAAAATGTTGTAGAGCCGTTAGATTTATTTTGGTGTAGGAAACACTATATAATCCCTAGGAATGGAACTTCAGACCTCCTCCCATTGCAAGCTGGATGTGCACCCAGTTATACAATCAAGACACACGGCAAGCAGAGAAAAAATTTCTTATATTCTCTCCCACAAAACAGCGACTTGGAGAGAATCCAGAGATCAAATAGTGACGGTGATGAGTTATCGTCCATCACATTCGGAGATTGTGCGATTAGGAAGGAAGAAAACACCTTACATTCTTCCCCACTTAAAGGGTGCTTGGGAGGCGAAGAATTAATCACAAAATGGGGGGCGAATTATTATCCACCACATTTTAGTTCATGCAGCACTGCAAAGTCATTTGAAATTTTTTTTAATCAGGAATTACAAAAAGTCAACAATGCCCTCTGTGGGATTCGAAATCCGAACATCTCGATTGCGACCACGCATGCTCTCAATTACACCCCGCAGGTAAGCGGTAAAGAAGAAAATTCCTTGCAATGTAAATCTTCAAAGAATGCATAAAAAATAAGTTTCAAAATTTCCATCCTGATATTAATTTTTTGTACGCCCTAGAAATCGATTACTCTCCCTCTCTTCTTCCTTTCTTTTTTGAAGATATTTAGCAGCATTAAGAATCAATCTGTTTATCAGAAATGGTCGTAGAAAAAAAATAAAAGCTTATATTTTACATATTTTTACTGAAAAATATTTCATGATTGAAGTTGTTAGTGAGTGAGCGCCACCTAGGAAGACCACTGACTTGGCCTTAGCCTCACAGTGTGTTATCTTCCTGGCAAAAACCATATACTCTCTGCTCAACCCTGCCCCGGAAACGCAGCCGAATAGACAGCTAAGAGCTTATAAAGTCTACAGGTAAGCTTGGATGTTGTTGTTTGGGGAAGGAGTAACCTGTTAGGAACTACTTGAAAATAATCAAAGAAGCAATCAAAAGATTGTTAAGAATCGCCGTTAGAATAAAACAGAAACTTGTATTAAATAAAGTAAGGAAAGGGGGACCTGCCTGAGAAATTAATTATAAAAAGAATTTAAAACAAAAGGCCCTAGCGCCCAAGCGTAAATAAACGCATTACTTTCCATGTGCCTGACTCTTATGAAAAACGTTAAAAGATTGTGTGCCTGTTATCACTAAGGTAACAAATTCCTGCATAACTTCGTTCTTTTCGGAAACTTACAACTGGAGCTGTTTTACAAACTGCATCCACATTTTCTTTCGTATTACTTGCAGATAGGATAATACATACATAAGTACAAAACTGAATATTAAAAAGATACCGAGTACAGAAATATAGAAAGCTGTATACATAACACTTAAATAATGCTAATAACTGCATACGTAACACTTAAATAATACTAATAACTGCATACGTAACACTTAAATAATGCTAATAACTTTACACATAACACTTAAATAATTCATACATAATACGTGAAAACTAAAACTGATAAATATAATACATAAAACTGATCATTAAGTAATGCTAAGTATTCTAAATCCTTGCCAAGTACGAATTAACCTTTATAGTACATGCACAGAAGTAATAAATACACATTTGAGTACATTAAAGTCAACACAAACAGAAAAGTACAGCATAATACTACACACAGTAAAACTAATATGTGTGTCCTAAAACTTGAATACATAATGCTGAGCTGTCACTTACACTAAGGAAAAAGACCTTGCCTAAATTAATTCATTAATCATCTTAATTCTCTAATAATAATTAATCATCTTAGTACATGCACATAATTTATAAAAAAAAACATAATTGAGCACTTAATATGCTGATCACTAGGGAGAGATTCAAACATACAGCTGATCATGTAAATACAGAGATCCCTAGTATTTACATAAAAGTTGGTCCCTTGTATTACAAAAAATCTATTCCCTAGTGTTTACATAAAAGTTGAACATTTATTGTTATGAAGGCAAAAATGCATACCAAGAATAATATCATTAGCAACTTTAAGTTGAGGGTAATAACGTAAGTTAATATTGCACTTGCTTGAATCTACTTATTACAAACTGGTAATTTAAATATAGAGTTAGTAAGTGTAGAAGAAACACACTGCAGTTTGAAGATTTTACTGACTCAATTATTAGTCTTCCTGCCTTTCGAGTTCTAGACTTGTACATTAATTTCAAAAGTAACATTTTAAAAGAATATAGTATAAGTATCTAAGAATCTTAAAAGAATATAGAATAAGTATCTAAGTTAGTCTTCAGCTGAAAGGTCCGAGGTATGTGCCCGCTTAATTAATACATTGGTTTAGTATGTCTTGTCTGTTTAGTTTTTTAATCAGAGTCGCTAAGTAGGGCTCTCTTGGTTTTCTTCTTACGCGGAGATACTTCGTCGCGTTAGAGAATATTTCTTCTGACAGTAACTGATTACAGCTTGTAGCTTTTTATTTGCTGTTTTGTTTGTTCTCATGTTTGCTGCCCATTGTGGCCAGTAAGCTTGACTTGGCTTTCTTATATGGTATGTGCCGTGTTTGTGCAGTGGAAGACGTAGTGGTCTGGATCCCCCACTTCTCCACATTGACATCTTTCTGTGTCACTCAGGCTAAATCTATGCAGACAGGTCAGAAAAGGGCCGTGGCCTGTATAATACTGTGTCTGACTGCGACTTTTGCAAATTAACTCTATCATTGTTTTGGAGAAGAACATATATGTACTCCTTCCTGTATCCGCTGTGTCCCATCTGGCTTGCCATCTGTCCATCATTTGTTTTAGAGTGATCTTTTTGAGATGAGACCTCGGTAATTTGTCTGGCGCTTCTGTCCTTGAGATTTCCTTTGCCGCTTCTTTCTCCAGGGTATCCGCTTCCTCATTTCCTTTTATTCCCATGTGAGCTGGAACCCACGTGAGGCGTGGTCGTTCTGATGGCGGAAGACTGAGGAGAGTTCTTTTTAGTTCTTGGACATACTGGCTTCTGCTTTTGCAACCTTTGACTGCGTCGAGGCTAGAGGCAGAATCACTGTAAATAATAATTTGGGTGAATCTCTTCATCTTCACTTAATTAACGGCTGCTTTCAGTGCTGCTAGTTCAGCTTGGAATACTGCGTTTCTACTGTCAAGCCTTCTTTTCCATTTATTCATAACTGTATCACCTTTTAAAACGCAGAAGGCATGCCAGTACCCGTCTCGGTTTTTGAGCCGTCTGTAAATACAGCTGTGCTATTTTCGCTTGTTGTCGCATAGTGGCCTAGAATATATTTTTTAGATGTGTTACAGCTGTCCTTGTCCTGACCTTGTGTCACTGGCTTCTGTTTTTTAAAGTCTAGGTATTTTACGTTTGTAGCGCATTTCACTGGGCTGTCGTTGAATCCAATGCCAGGATTTCTTTTCATTATTACTTTTTGCCCTATAAATAGCATGGTAGTCTTTTCTGAAGAGATCATAAGTTTATGTTTTTGTGACCACTCTAAGAACCTATTCAGTGCATTTTGTGTAATCGTCTCGGCATCCTTTTCCCCCGTTGTTATTACAAGGAAATCATGAGCAAAAGCTTGCAGATGTGCCACGCCCCATCTCAGAAATCTGGAACGCTGAATCTTGAACTTAGCTACTAAATTCCACAGGACTGGCCATAGACAGGAACCTTATGGACAGCCTCTCTCCAGTTTATGCTGAATTATTCCATCGTTTGTTGTTACTTGAACTTGTCTGCCTTCAAGGTAGCTCCTTATCAACTTTAAGATCTGAATAGAGCAGTTAATTGAATCTAATACTTTCATCCGGCTACCAGACATTGTCGAAGGCTCCCTTTATGTCAATAGAGATTACTATTGAGAGATTGTTTTCCTCTCTGTTCTGTTTCAGTATTTCAAGAGATCTGCTACAGCATGTTCCGTAGATATTCCTTCACGGAAGCTATACTGTTTTTTGTTAATTACTGAACAGTTATTCAGGAAATAATTGAGCCTCACTAGGATGATCTTTTCTAGGACTTTGCTAATTGTGGGAAGAAGACTTACCGAGCAGTAGGAGTTCAAGTCCGAGGGATCTTCCCCTTTTTATGAAACAGAACGATCTCTACCAGCTTTATATCTTTCGGAAAGTCCAGCATGCTTTGCAGACTGAGTGGATCAGCTCTGGAAACTCATTGTGCAATACCTTGAGTATTAGATTGTCTAAACCATCCGACCCCAATGATTTTTTTTCTTGCCAAACCATTTATGATCAAGTCTACCTCCTCTATTGTTGGTGAGAGATAGTCTCCACATTTCGAAGACCAGATTTTTTCCTGAAATTGCATCCTTATTAATGCATGTAATTCTGAGTCATTGGCGAGACCATCTGTAGGAAAAACCGTTTTCAGTATTACCGAAAGAATGTTTCTTGTATTTGGTGCGTCAGGGGCCACATTCGCAATCAGTTGAGTCGAGATAAAGACCTTACCTGTGGCAAATTTTTGTGTTTTTCCAAAAATTTCCGTTATTCTACTACAGTGTTTCTGCCAGGAGTCGAATTTGGCTTTTAGTAGCTGCAGTTTGTACTGTGCAAGGTCTTCTTGTACGTCTAAAATTTTGTGCTCTTTGTATGGGATCTGTTTCTAACTGTGCTAGTCTTCTGAAGGACCGAACTCTGCTTCTGTTTCCCATTCGTTTTTCATTCCACCAAGAAAGTTCTTTCTTCTGGCTCGGTGTTTTTTCCTTATACTCTTGTTTTGCTTCACTTGTAAGAGTTCTAATTAAATGCCTGTAGGCATCATCCAGTCCGTTTGTGGTTTTGCTTGCTTAGAAGTTGAAAATCCATTGATCTACATAAGGACGAAGCAGATTAAGGAACTTCTGATGTTCTTCATAAGCTGTCTTGAACCTCTGCTTCAGAATATAAGTTAGCTGAGTACTGATTAGATAGCTAATTATTCTGTGGTCGCTCAGAGAATGAATGTCCATAACATGACATTCCGACATTTGATTTGGCAATTTTGAAGAAACCATTGTTAAATCTGGCGAACCTTCTGCCCTTATAGCGCGGAAGGTGAAGTTGTTAGTCTAAAAGTATAACTATATGAATTATTCCTTAAACTTGTGGGGTTTTTACCTATTTAATTCCAATGTTCAATATTGGAACACCACGAACACTAACAAGCGAATAATCGCTTAAGTGTGAGAACAAACACGTTGGACTCAAGAAGGGTTAACTACCCTTTATTTCTCAAAATAATTACAATCAAATCCCAAATCGGAGTATACACAAATCCTTCACTTGGGCTTGAACTTAAATAATTATGAATTTAACCTAACCTAAACTTAACTAAAGCTATCTGAAAGATATAGCCGAAGCAATCAGGTTTCTAAGTAGTTCGCCCCTAAATATTAATTAAATCGGCGAAGCCAAGCAAGGGCCTAAAGTATGGGCGAGCGTAGTAGCTCAGAGAGAACGTAGCCAAAAGGCAAACGCGCGCTACTCAGGCAAATCAGACTCTCTCTCTCGAAGTCGGCCAAACATCGGCTTAAATAGTACTCTTACTCATTTGCATTAACTGTGTTTCTGAAATTACTTTTTGGTAGGAAATTGTAAGCTGAAATTAGAAAAGGTGCATAACTTAAAATAACTGTTAATAGGATTAGGATAAACCTTACAAACTAACAGCATGGGTTCACTACCAGCCGTTTTTCAATAATATATAATAGTAAAGTCTTTCTAAATCTCTCTATATGAATATATAATACATGTACATAACAATGCTCATAAAATGGTTTTATTGTCATTGACTGTATTTCTTCTTTTTTCCTCGTCATCTAGGTAATGATATTTGATGTCAATGATACTGTTAGAAAAGTATTTCATTGGCTACGGATGAATATTAATGTCGTATAGAAGCATTACCTCCTTGCAGTCCTAGTAACGTGGCAATAATCTTTAAATATTAAAAACATTTCCTGTTATATTCCATATATTAAGTGGCATCTATTAACAGAACTTTTATACATTTTTAAAAAAATTGTACGCTACTGATATTAATAGTATTCCTTTCCCATTTCATATTGTTTTGATGCTTAGTTTCAAAGAATCTATATAAAATTTTTTCTGCAGGAAAGGGTAAGGAGACTTGCTTTCCAATAAACAATACAGTAGAACCTTGATTTTGCATTCATCAAATAGAATTCTATAAGGCAAAAGGAAATTTCCTACCTTTTCTGTCATTTGGGAGCCGTGCTTGTTCCATTCTGATAAAGGTTCTGTAGAAAGACTGACACTTCTGTATAATATAAACAGATTATATTTATATACAATTTATATACAATTATTAGATTACGTTTATATGAACATTACACGCTTTTCTTCGTACAATCATTTTAGTTCTTGTTCTGGTTCCAGTTCAATGCAAATCAGAGTTCTGTTTACGTTTTCGTTTTTATTATTCTAAAGTTTAGATGTAACGGCGTTGATAGTCCGGAGTTGAGATGTAACATCTGCTCCCACCATTGAAGTCCAACGGCGCAGAAGAACTCAATGCACACAGGTCCAGTGTATGAGGGGGCCGAACACCTTGTCCAGCTCTGGTCACCAGGCGAGGACTTGAGGCAAGTTCTGAAACACTAGCAGCTTGATCAGCCTGACCAGTTTCATAATTGTTTCTATCTGGAGGTGCTCTGTCGGGGCACGGAGGACCAGCAGATTCGGAATTAGAGATCTCCAACAGGAAAAGCAGGGGCGCTGGACGAATCAGAGTTCGATTTCTTGTCTTGATCCTCAATAGTCTAACTATCCCGTCTTTACTGGGGAAAAGCTCGACTATCTTGGCTAAAGGCCAATGAATGCGTCGTCTCTGGCTGTCTTCCAACAGAACAACATCGCCCACTTGCAGTTGTAATTTTCCCTTCTTTATCGCGTATTGTCTCAACTGACCAAGATATTCACTACGAAATCTGTTCCGTACATCATACCTTATTCTCTGTCGGTATTTGGCTCAGCGGTTAGTTCTATGGAATCTACGCAGTCAATATCAGGAACTCCTGATGATGGCTATTCTTGGAGGAACATCATAGGTGTCAATGATGAATGATCTTGATTATCCTCCGGTACGTACGTGATAGGTGACGAATTAATCACTTGTTCACAGTCACATAATATAGTATATAATTCTTCCTAATTTAAGGACGTTCGGCCTAATACTCTACTTAAATTTTCTTTCACCATTCGCACAAACCCTTCCCGCCAACCCCACCACCACACTCCGACAACGGCAGTCAGAGGGTTGAATTTCCATCGTATCCTTTGAACAGAAGCAGCTGGATATATGGCGTTCCATTTAAGCTTCTCAAGAGCACTGTTAGTCCCTCCAAAATCAGTTCCGTTGTCGGAATATATCACATAAGGTCTACCTCTTCTGGGAATGAATTTACTTAAAGATTGGATGAAAGGTTTTGTAGAATGAGCAGTAACTGGCACGAGGTGAATGGCTCTATAAATGGCACAAATATACAAGGCTATCCAAGCTTTAGATCCCACCCGGAGATAGAGACGACCCGCTAGATCTACACCGAAGACTTCAAAAATCGTCCCTTCTCTAACTTGGTCTACGGGTGGAAATCTTGGCTCGACTTCTACTCTTTGTGTAACAAATCTTTTACATCTTGCACATTTCGGACAATATTTCGAACGCTTTTCCTGGATTTTAATATCCAAAATTGTTCTGTAAGATTTGTCGTAAAAAGTTAAAATGCTGACACCAGCATACTGGAGTTCTAAATGTTTCTCGTAAATTAGTCTCTGAACAAGAAGGTGTTTTGAAGGTAAAATGATAGCAGATCGGAAATTTTCTTCATCTTGACGTTGTAGGACGTTCGTTTTCGCTCTGAAAATTCCGTTTCGGTCTACGATTGGTCTTCAATGCACGAATAGTGGGATCTTGTATGCCTGTAAATGATTCTTTCTGTACCAATCTGCAAAGTGCCTTTTCCGCATTCTCAAATTCATCAATTGAGACATCAGAGGTTAGGTGTTTCTCCTCGTTCTTTAAATTATGATAAAACTTGAAAACCCAAGCGATCATTCTCACGTTTTTCGATATGAAGAAAAGGATTTGTAGTACCAGTCCAAATTATCTCCATGTTCTAGAAGAGTCAAAATCGTTTTCCTTTTTCTTTGTCCATAAGCTCTTCATCAGGCTTTTCTTCTACAGGGGGCCACTCGTATTCTGGTAGATAAAGCCATGATGGACCCTCCTACCATGCCTATTTCTGTAGTTTCTCAATGCACATCCTCTCGATGGGAGATACGCCGGATTTAAACTTCCAGGTACATGCCTCCAGTCAGATATTCCAGTAAGTGATCTTATTTCTTGTACTTGATTGTGAGCAAACGTACCACATGCTTGATCACTTCTTATCCAAATCAAAGCCGTAGAAAAATAGATCCAGAACACTGTTCTACAATTCTTAAGTTTCAAATCTGATAGAATTGTTTTGGCGAGCCTAGCTCCTATCAGTCAGAAGTTCGAGACGTGGAATCGTAAGTTCTTTAATTGGGGCTATTCGACTTCTCGCGCTTACTAACTGAACCTTTACACTTTCTATGGTTTCAGCTCTTAAAAATGCACATGTGGCATAGGCTCGTTAACTAGCATCCGAAAAGACGTGAAGAACTACGATATCCTCCTTTTCGTAATCAATATTTAACCACTGAGGAAATTCAGTCTGAGGTAGCAGAGGTAATTGGTTGAATCAAGTCCCAACCTGCTCACTTAAGGAAAGAGGAAGATCTTCATCCCATCCCACTTAATCTTGTGTTTCCAGATTTCTTGCAAAATCAGCTTAGGAATTACAGTTATCGGTGCAGTAAAGCCAATGGGATCAAAAATGTTCTGGGTAGTCGATAAAAAGTTTCTTTTGGTAATAGTTTCCCTTAAGTTAGATGTTTCTTCGATCTTGCAACTCAAAATATCCTTTTCTAAATCCCATCATCGATTGTGTCGATGCAAAAATTTGATCTCCAACGTCTTAAATTGAAATGCCCTGAAGCCAAAATCAATCTTGCTTCTTGAACAAAATTTTCGGTTTCACATACGGGATTTAAGGTAATTAATGAATTATCGAGGTAAAATGAATCCTTCAAAATACCAGAAGTTTCTACAAACTTTTCTGGAACGTACTCAAAAGGTGACTAAGTGTTGCGGCTAGCAGAAACGGACTTGATGTGAGTCCAAAAACAACTGGGTTATGTCTGTAAATTTTCAAATTATGTTGATTATCGAACCATAGAAATCTTAAAAGATCTCTATCGTTTTCAGCTATTTTGATTTGACAAAAGGCATGTATTTTCGATGTAGGATGACTCTCCTATGCGATATTTTCGAAAACGATTTAGTATACGTGGAATAATTTCCATTAAATTTGGTCCTTTACTCAAACAGTCATTGAGAGAGGGTGAATTCTTAGAACGTGCAGATGCATTAAAAACAGGTCGTATTTTTGTAGTTTCTATAGACTCCTCTGTGACAGGTCTGTGGGACAAGTAGTGTACTCCTTCCTCTTTTTCCTCAGTTACTAATTCAATAATTTCATTCGTTTCCCAATAATCAAATATTTCTTCGTAATCTTTTCTTTTGCACGTGTTAATTAATTTACTTTCGGTTTTGAAGAGGTGTCCTTCTGCCATAGTACGGTTACTGGACAAGACAGATTTGTCTAAAATAAAGGTTAGGGCTACTTCATATCTCCCTGAGCTATCTCATTTTACACTTATTAAGAAATGTTTCCAAGGCCTTATTCCAAGGCCTTGGAAATTCTTATTCCAAGGCCTTGGAAATTCTTATTCTCGGGTTCTTATTCCAAGGCCTTTACGTTTTGTTTTCCTCACTTGAAATCCTCAAAATGTCTAAACGCCAAAGATTGGACAAATTTGTATCGGAAACATGTAAGGATAAAGAAAGAACGGACAGAGAATTCGACGTATTCGCATTCTCTTTAATTTTTCCCATTAAATTCCAGACAACTTGGTTTCAAATTCTACGTAATTCCCCGAAAAATGTTCAATTCTTTCAGTGAACAATTGTGCTGTTGTGTCCGCTCCTAACAGCATAAGGATCTCTTCCGGATTTTCGTGAAACGGCCAGAGATTTCCACTCTCATGATTGCCGTTGATAAGGATTCCCCTTTTTCGTCTTTGATCTTAGGTAGTGACGAGCAAATTTTTCTCTGGTCTAGTGCTTCGATTTTACACTTTTACTTTCCATCTAAATTAGTTAAATCTATTTGATAATGATTATGATCTTTCGAAACTTCTACACCTCCAAATTACCCATGTTTAATTCGTTCAGTCCCTATCTTCTCTAATTTAGCGTTTTAGCAGCATATTGACGTATGTACGTGTTCTGACTTCCGGTTATCTATCAGCAGTCTTAAAGTCCTCTGTAAGGTTTTCCCAGCTGCCTCTACGACCAATGTTTGTATATAAACTTGAGAAAGATTGCTTTGATTCGAAAGTACTTTATTTTCAACTTCCTGAACAGTTTTGATCGTTCTCTTTTTAGTCTCGGAATTAATTCTATTACACATAATCAATCGTAGAATGCTCAGAATGACAAAGAGAGCAAAAAATGTTAGAATCACAAAATTTGCTGATGTGATACTTATTTTGTAAACACCTAAAACAAGTGCCATTTCTGCTTAGTATTTCAACCTTTTCGTCATTCGTTAGCTTCTGTGCAATAGGACATTTATGCCTTGAATGGGAAAAATCCCCGCAAAAAACGCATGCACTTATCAATTTTCCTTTAATACCCGTGGACACCAAATCAGAACAAGAAGCTTCCGCTTCTAATTTGTTGCTCTTTCCGTTGCTGAAATGACTAGAGTTTATTTTCGAAACTGTAAACGCAGACTGATGGCGCCTACTATTCCCTGCAGAATGATCTGAATTCTTATTTATGATTTCCGCCCTTACTAGAGAATCTAAATATTGAGCTATAATCAAGCACAGACTTTTGATATTACAATACGCGTTCCCATTACTTATTCTGTTAATCTCAAGTAAAATATGTTAGGGAAGTAATTTCAGAATTATTGGACATAACACACTTCATAAATTCTCGAAAGACTGGCCCAAATTTTCTCAACATCTTAATTCAATAGAAATATTATCATAAAATTTTCTAAAGGTGCGAACATCATTCGAGACTTTCAAAGGCTTCGCTTTCAAAATGTTACTTATATGAGTGTGAATCAGTACATCTGTTTACGCAAATCTTTCTTTTAAAAGATTAATTGTTGAATCGTAATTAGCAGCAGTAATCGGTAATCTTTCGGCTGCAAAGCAGAACCACCTAAATAAGCTTTCAAATAGTTAAATTTTTCTACCTTGTTCAATAACTCGTAATTATGGATTGAGGACTCAAAACTGTTCTAAAAATTGAGCCATTGACTTACTGTTTCAGAATAATTTAATGTTTTTAAGAATCCAAAGTTTCGGTAATTTTATAAGGTATTTCTCCCACCTTCTTCGCATGCCTTTGTCGTGTAGTGGTCTGCATGCTCGACGCGTAACCGAGAGGTCCGTGGCTCGATTCCCGACGAAGGCGTTGCTCATTTTTCATGTCTCCTGCTTCGAAATAACGTAATGTCTCTGCAATTTAACGTTAGGTGTATCTTTTATATTTTGCTGAGTGTTCAGCGTATTTAAGTCACTATCCTGGACTGAAATTGCTGAAATATTAATGTTCAAGTCATGATTTTAATCCGTTTCTTTCCATTTCCATAATGTTTTTTTCTCGAGATATTCTGTAATTCCGTGTTCACTTTCGAATTCGTCTGCACTCAAAACGGGTTCAATTTCTGCTTCGGCATCATATAGTGTTTCGGTTTTAGCACTGAGCCGTTCTAACAATTCTTCCAGCTGATTAACACTAGCTTCTGATTTATCTAACTCATTTTCGGTTTTCTTAAGTAGTTTGATAACGGTAGTTCTTAAGATACTTCTTTTCTTTTTTAATTGATCTACTTTTTCTTCTGCCATTTTCTTCTCAAAAACACACAAAAAATATACGTTTCAAGAAAAAAGAAATGCTTAACTCTTACTTAGAGAACAAAATTGTTCTTCCGCTGAATATTTCAAGAACAATAATTAAAATCTTCAAATTTAATACTCAGCCTTTAAATCAATTTATTATAACTTTAAAAAACTTTAAATTATTGTTATTCTTAGTTTCGCCGTCCCGTACAGGGATGCCAGAGAATGTTGCATTCATCAAATAGAATTCTAAAAGGCAAAATAAAAATTTCTTATCTTTCCTGTCGTCCGGGAGCCGAGCTTGTTCCATTCTGATAACGATTTTGCAGAAAGACTGGCACTTCTGTATAAGATAAACAGATTATATTTATATACAATATATATACAATTATTAGATTATGCTTACATGGACATTACTCGCTTTCCTTCATACATTCTATAGTTCTTATTCTGGTTCTAGTTCAGTGTAAATCAGAGTTCTATTTACTTTTTTGTTTTTATCATTCTAGAGTTAAGATGTAACGGCGCTAACAGTCCGAAGTTGAGCTTTAACACTTGGTTTATAAATGCCTTGAATCATATCTAAATAACTTCAAGTCAATTTTTAATTTCGGTAAAAAAATCGATACCGCGAGACATAGCAATTATTTGGCAGGAATCATATATATTAAATTTGAATCTTTAGCAGAAATATTAGACACAGCATTTTCAATTCGGTTTTTGCCTGCGGCAATTTAATCATTTTCAAAGTTATATTCCTATTTCTTGCTGAAGTTTTAAAGTCATTTCTACTTTACTTTCTGTTGTATGTGTATTTCAGAAATTGATATTAATATTGTTGCGTGTGTACGGGTTCGTTATGGATTGAATGCACAAGTTGTTAAAAAATTAACAAAAATTTATAGTTTCTGCAAGAAATAAATCAAAATGCTAAAATATTTCTTCAGAGATATCCGTACAATATCACAATATCTCAAACGTTAAGCAAAACTCATTTCAAAAGCAGATAAACTAATTCTATCTCACAGCGAAATCGCTACAATCAATACAGCATTAAGTAAACAAATAGTTCGCTTAAAACAGCTGCAACTACATTTGAGATGAAGTGTTTCAATTCGGCTTTAATAAGCTTTTTAATTTTTTTACTAGAACATTCTGGTAAATTCTCGATTTTTCTAAATTTTTGTGGATGGCAACAATTACGAGATATTCATTTATTAAATATTGAATGCAACTCTCTTTCATTTTTACTTTTCCGATGTAGCTTCCACTTCAAAAATAGACTGCGTTGCATGGGAAAAAAAGCAATTTTAATTATAATTCCAAATAAATACGAAATCCGTAACACTGCCCCCTTCCCAAGGACTGCACGTCCCGTGCAGTACAATCCTTGAACAGGAAGCCAAGCTTACAACCAAGGCGTCAATGCAATAATAAACATTACATTACAAAAAAAATAAAGAATAATTTCAATAAGTAACTCTCAGCAGATCAAATAATATCAAATACTAAGTACAAATCAAATACTGTCAAATACTAAATACAAATCAAATAGTATACACAAATCAAATACTCTACACAAATCAGATACTATACACAAATCAAATACTACACACAAATCGAATACTAAATACTAAAAGGACCATGGTCTTATGCTATTTACCGGACTTTTACCTTAACTATTTCTTTTGGTATTTTCTATTTGCAATTATATACACTACGTACTAAGGCCAAAGTAAGGAGCTAACCTGTCGTAATGGACGACTTTAGTTTCGGAGAAAGTCCTTTTCTACGAGTCGGATTCCATAACCACACCTTGTCTCCTTCGTTGAAATGATGTTCAGTAGCTCTCGTGTCGTAGCGGGTCTTCATCTTCTCCGTCGTCAAGCTGACTCGCTCTCGCGCAAAGTTGTGCATCACTTCAAACCGGGTTTGGAGATCTTGAATGTATTCCTCAGGCGATGAAGGCGCATCCTGAGGGCTACCAAATAAAAGGTCACATGGCAGACGAAGGTCACGACCGAAGAGCATCTGAGATGGGGAATAGACGGTAGTCTCGTGGAGAGCACTGCTATAAACCAGTAAAAACTGTGATAACTTCTTTTCCCACACTTGTTGGTTTCTGGAAGTCACTAATGAGATGTTATTGAGGATGGTTCGATTAAACCTTTCTACCATGCCATCCGGCTGGGGATGTAAAGGCGTCGTTTGGGTTTTGTCAATGCCGAGTAGCTTGCAGAGTTCTTTCATTACAGCCGAGGTAAAATTCCTTCGCAAATTGGAATGTAACTGAAGAGGCACTCCGAACCTGGAAATTCAGTGCTGTATCATCATCTCTGCTACTGTGACAGCCTCTTGATCAGGAATAGGGTACCCCTAGGGACTTTTGTTGAAGTAATCAATGACAACGAGGATGTTGCATCTGCTGTTCGTGGCAGAGGTCCTAAGATGTCAAAGTCGATACGTCCAAAAGGCGCTCCTACATTGCAGATTCCCTTGGCTGCGTTTCTTCGGTCCTTCCCGACTTGCACAGGCATCGGAAGATCGGCACCAGTTTTGATCGTCATCATTGGCATTATTCCAATAAAAAAGCTCCCGAACTCTCTGCAAGGTCTTCATTATTCCGAAGTGGCCTCCTGCAGGGCTGCTATGTAGTTCTTTAAGGAAGTCCGTGATCTTGGGAGTAGCAGCTGCCATCGGGATATCTTTCCATCAACCGATTCGAATTTCCGGTACAAGACGCGGTTTCGAATATGGAGTGAGTCCCAGATAGCCCAATATTGTTTTGTCGTGGGACTATAGCTCGAAATGTCCTCCCAGGTAGGTTTTCTGTTTGAGGACTGCATTAATTCAATTAAGGGTTTAATGTCACAGTCTTCCAGCTGGTCTTTCCTGATTTCCTTGTCACTCCATGGGTCTGGATCAGCCGATTTTGATGTTGTAATTTGTGGTGCGAGTGGATTAAGCAGCTGGTATGTAGCTTCGAACCTTGAGCAATATCGGCAGTTTTCTCGGCAAGGTCTTCTAGACAAGGCGTCAGCGTTTCCGTGCGATGATCCCTTCCGATGACGGATAGTGATGTCATATTCCTGGAGTCTGTATCCACCTGGTTATCTGATCCCCAAGAGTCTTGGAATTTAAAAGCCAGGCCAATGATGCATGACGAATGGGGAGAGGAATTTTCTGCTGTATAGATAATGATGAAAATGTTCCATGGCTTTGACTATGACGAGCAACTCTTTCCTGGTGGCACAGTAATTCCTTTCCGGTTTAGACACGCACTTGCTCTAGTAAGCAACTATACGTTCTTGGCCCTCTATTTTTTCGGACAAACCAGCGCGGACACTTTCGTTACTCGCGGCCGTGTCGAGAATAAATGGTCTGCCGAGCTGATGATACGTCAGGTTTGGAGCAGATGTTAAAAACTTCCTTCAGGCTCTTAAATGCATCCTCAGATTCTTTTGTCCACACGAACTTTTGCTTGCTCTCTGTCAGCTTGCGATGAAAGAAAAATCCTTCAGGAATCTCCTATAGTAGGTGCAAAGCACTAGAAAGCTTCTCAGCTGGTGGACATTTTCGGGACGTCTCCAGTATTTAACTGCTGTCTGGATCCGTGCTCACACCTTGAGAAGAGAAAACATGCTGAGATAAGTCACTTGGTGTCTGTATAATTTGCATTTAGCTAGACTCAACTTCAGATTGGCTTGTTTTTAGTTTCTGAAGCACGTTTCTAACATTTTCCAGGTGTTCTTTGAAACTCTTCCCGACAATGATGAAGTGATCCAGGTATATCAGACAGGCTTCGTAGGAAAGACCTTTTAAAACAGTCTCCATTAGTCGTTCGAATGTATCCTGCGCATTACGTAGTCAAAACGAAATCACTTTGAACTGCCAAAGTCCTAGTCCTGTAGTAAATGCTGTTTTTTCGCTATCATCAGGATGCATTTCTACCTGCCAATATCCACGCTTTAAATCAAGT
>KK114393.1:48914-119684 GCA_000611955.2 Stegodyphus mimosarum
TTCTAGCAAGGTAACTCTCTTTCTTCGTAACCTCGTTCAACCGGCCATAGTCAACGCAAAATCTAGTTGACCCGTCTTTCTTCTTCACCAGGACGATGGGAGATGCCCAGGGACTTGTTGAAGGCTCGATGACGTTGCTTTCTAGCCCGTTCTTTAAAAGTGTTTGCACCTCTTTCTGTTTCGCAGACGTCTTGGATGTTGCATGTTTGGTGGATGATCTCCAGTATCGATTTTATGTTGAGTCCCACTGGTTCGACCTGCGTCAGAAGACGAGCAGGAGAAAACATTTTGAAGATCTATAATGACACGCTCAGCTGCATTTCTTTCTTTATCGTTTAATTGCGCATTATACAATAACTCCGATCTAATGGTCTCTGAAGACACGGTTTGTGGGATGTTACTGTTTCTTTCAAGCCTGGTTACTGTAATACATTCTGTAATCACTTCACTTTTCTTAATAAGTCTCGCCTTGTCAGTTACATTGGCAACTCTCACCGGGATAACTTTTCTAGACAGCTCGACGAGTGCTGAGGCTATTAGTACTCCTTTAGGGCTATTACAATGCTTGGGATATTCCATGACGCTGTAGAGGAAATTTCTATTTTCGGCTATGGATCCAGAAAGTAAAATTTCTGTTCTTGCCGCTATTGTGATATCGTCTTGAGCTATGATTTTGTGGATAGATTTCACTCCTTCATCATTAATCGCGAATAAGGTTATGTCCTCAGAGGCAGAATGCAGTTCTTTATTTATAAAGGAAAAATTTTATTTGCTTAGAAAGTCCAATCCGAGTATGCAAGGGTCTGTAATTTCTGCTACATATGCAGTGTGATGGTAGGCGGCATCTCCAAACGTGATGTTAACGTTTAATTTCCCATCTATATCGATCTTTTCGCCGGGCACAGTCTGGAGGGTAACGCAGGGCGGCGTCCAGATAAGTTTACCTTCGAGTTGTTGAGTCAAATCTTTTCGAATAATGGTAACATTGGCTCCCCTGTGGATCATCATATTACAAGGGACTTCATTGATGTGTCCCATGATGAAAAGTCCGTTACTGCCGCCAGTCACTGCAGAAATCTGAAGGGCTTTAAACTGGGGCTTTTCACTATCTGGCAACCTCCGCCCCGCGAGATGACCATGAATTAGTTTCCCTCCTTCTTGAGGGGCACGGTCTTACCATCCGTGCCCTGAGGTTTTCTGCAGTTGTTTCGAACGTGCCATCCAGCACCGCAGTTCCAGCACTTTACGGTTGGTTTCTTGTCACCAATATTCCGTGTCAAAGCATTCGCTTTTCTGGTTAAATCGTCTAGGCGAGCAGTCATTTGATCTACTGGCTCTTGTATGTGAGCAGCTCTGATTGGGTGCCTGTCTCTACGAGTGGTTTGCTGTGCTGCCTCGAGTTTCATGGCGTACACTAGAGCGCTTTTCAAGTCCTTGACATCAACCATTCGCAGTGTTTTCTGTATTTCAGGATCCCGGATGCCGTCGATGAAGTATTGCAGGGACAGGATTTCCCTTTTTTCCGTCGGGCACTCCGAAAAGGTGAGGTGGACAACCTTTCAACATCCGTGGCGAGTTCCTGGAGTGTTTCCGTAGGCTTCTGTTGACGGGATTTTAACTGAAGCCTGCTGTAATCTTTTAAACATTTCTCTCCAAAACGGAGCTCCAAAGCGCCGGAAAGAGTTTCGAAATCTAGCCTGTTGTTTTCGGGAAGAGTCTGAAGGATATCCGCTGCTTCTGCTCTCAGAGAAGCGGCAAGATGACAGGCCTTAGCTTGGGAATCCTAACCATTTGCTTCCGCCGCTGCAGATCCATCCGCTGCGTGTGCTCTCAGAGAAGAGGCAAGATGACTGGACTTAGGTTAGGAATCCCATCCGTTCGCATCCGCCACTATAAGAAATTGAGTCTTATATACTTGCCAGGAGGTCTTTCCATCTTATGTCGATAACTTCAGAGAGGGACGAAGAGGCATTGGTAAGAATTTAAAACCATCACTCTTGTTCTCTACCGTCGCTACGAATTTCTGTAAAGTATCATCTTCTTTCGCAACTGCAGAAACCTTGTTATCAATTTGTTGTTCGATTTGGTGTTGGACGGCAAAGGCTGTTCCTTCGATTCGTTTCTCCACAGCAGAAACTCTTCCTTCTATTTGTTCTTTTAAAGAAGAAACTCTTTCTTCAATGTGTTCAACTTTATTTTCAACTATGTTAATTCTGCCTTCCATAGCCTAGATTTTATTTTATATTACGCTGGTATTTTCTCTTTTCATTTCCTCTTGACCTGCTTCAATCTTTTCTTGAACAGCCTTCATTTCTTCCTTAACAGTTTCCTCCATCGTTTCTTGAACAGCCTTCGTTTCTTCCTTAATAGATGCTTGACCAGCTCTCATCTCCTGTTTCACGGATTCTTTGCCGGCTTTAATTTCTTCTTTAAATGCAGGAAAGGCTGACATAAATTGGCTTAATATTTCTTCCATTGCTCGTGTAATTGGTTTTCAAAAATCCCTATTACTGACACCAAAAATTATTACGTGCGTACGTGTTCGTTAAGGATAGAATGTACAAGTCGTTAAAAAGTTAACAAAGATTTATTCTTTCCACAAGAAATAAATCAAAATGCTGAAATATTTCTTCAGAGACATTCGTAAAATATCACAATATTTCAAACGTTAAGGAAAACTCAATTCAAAAACAGATAAACTAATTCTATCTCACAGCGAAATCGCTACAATCAATAACAGTAAATAAACAGTTCGCTTAAAACAGCTACAACTACAACCGAGATGATTTTCAATTCGATTTTTATAAGCTTTTTAATTATTTACTAGAACATTCTCGTAAAACCTCGATTTTTCTCAATTTTTGTGGATGGCAGCAGCAATTGCGAGATATTCATTTATTAAACATTAAACAGGCACTCTCTTTTCTTTTTACTTCTCCGAGGTAGCTTTCACTTCAAAAATCGTCTGCATTGGACGGGAAAATAAAGCAATTTTAATTACAATTCCAAATAAATAGCTAAATAAATACAAAATCCGTAATAATAGTTTTCCTTTATTTTCTGAAGTTTCATCATTCTGAAGTTAAAATTTGTTTCAGAAAACTTTGAGAAAAATGTTATGATTAAATCGGTTTTAAGGTCTTGATAACTAAGCATGGTATTATGCAGGAAATTATAACATTTGATGGCTCCTTTTTATTACATTGCATGAGCATAATCTCTATCGTATTGTGATTCGGTTCATCAAATGAAACATGAGAAAGAGTTTGGTGAAACATGTGTTTCAAAAAACGTGTTTTTCAATATATTTCAGATATTTAAGTTGATTTGAGAAACTCATAGAAGACACATTATTTTAAGATCAGCGAAGCATTTAGCTTACATTTTACGGAATTTGTGTTTCATAGTGTACATAGTTTTAATGAAAAATCTGATGTATACACCTCATGACTTCTTTGTACGGAATATTAAATTACACGCATTTTGCGTTTAATTTAAACTCATTGGATTGAATTAAATCTACTTCATCAATAGCGCATACACCACAATGGAATAAATGCACTCTTTAAAATTCACTATGTTGGTTTAGCATAGCGACACTCTGGCGCTAAGTTCACTTAACAGCGTTACATCTCATCCATTTTATAACTAAGAATATACAAAAATTATGTATATCATCTGAACAATTATCTAACCGTTGTCACATGTTCTATTCAAATACTGTGATAAATTTAAAACGATGTGTAAAGGAAATTAAACAAACAAACAAACAAACAGTTTTTCACAGACGGTTCAGTATTTCTCATTCAATTAATTCAGTTTTCACTTCGCGACAAGGCAAAAATACATAACCTTATTTCCTTGAAAAATGCTAGAATGGATTAAGCATGATTTAATTCTAAATAAAAAAACGAAAACTTTATCTTTGTTGTTGCGGAGCTTAGCATCTCTAAATTGCGAAGAAATCCGCTATTCTGCTAAGTTTCAAATGTAAACAAATATGGCCGCTACGGCGAAAATAATTAGGCTTAGCTGCCCTTTAACAACTTTTAAATTGTTGATAATTTTGCAATTATAACATGCAGGTTTACTAAAGGCACAAAAACCTTAACCGGAAGATAAGAACAACAGAATTCAATCATTTTTAAAGCAAAAAATGCACAGTTTATAAACATATAAGAATAAAGAAGCTCAGCTCACTGAGCCGAGTAACACAGTGGGTATATATATATATATATATATACTTTTGGTGAGGCCTGAAAAAGCAAGTTAAGGGAGCGTTTTTATACTTTTGGTGAGGCCGATTGCAACTAAAATAGAAGGTGCACATCTGCATGTTATAGCAGTTCTATATACAAAATTTCAACGTTCTGAGGCTACTCGTTTCTGAGTTATACGAGATACATACATACATCTGTGCGTACGCCCAGAAACCACGAAAAGAATTTCTCCAGAAACCATTTTAAATCAGTTTTGTATTTTTTGAGGAGAATCACGCAAGAGCATCATTAAATTGCATTCAGTAGCGGTCAAAATGGATATTTTCTTTGAACTATGATACCCGAAATTTTTCGCGATTACAATAATTCCTTTTTACTTCGTACAGGAAAGTAAAAATGTAAAGCACTGTCATATAATCCCTAATGTTATTTTATGCAAGAATAAACATGAATTGAATTTCCTATAGTGATTTGATTCAACCATGAGAAGTGGAAGGCTTTACAGCGCACGAAGAAAAAGCAAGGAAGAATAATACGCCATATAACCAAAAATCTAAATTTAATACCTGAATATGCTACTTTTCAGGCATGCAGGACATTTAGAACTATTTGCGGAACTATACGTTCCATGACTTTTAGTATTAGTAAACTTTACAGCGCGTTTATGCGAGTATTGCCCAGAAGGCGGCAATTGGTCCTCAGCTCCCCTAAATTTGCTCTGAAGCAAAAACGCTCCCTTAACTTGCTTTTTCAGGCTTAATCCTACAAATTTCGAACTGTAAAAGAAGGAATCTATTAAGTTTTCTCATTTCTCTTCCTCAGTTCTCATTCAGTTGGTACGAATGCCTGAACAGTATGCACACTTATCTATGTATATTGTCAACTTCTGAAGCCTGCAAGAACATGATGCATTTTCCAAATACGTTTTACTGGCGAAAAATTTGCTGTAACAATCAGAAACTCTTGCAGTTGTTAAAGTGCTTTCGGCGAGAATTGTTTTAATAACTTTTTGACTTTTTTTGCAACACACCCAAAATTTGAGCATTTTCTTCCCTTTTAAATCCATATTGGATTACAGAAACACATCTGTACTGAAAGGTGGGAATAAACAATGAACTTGAGTATTGCTGTAACAGTGCAGTATTATGTGATAAAAACTATATTTTGACAGGTATAACTCCACTCTTTTAATTGAATTTTTGTCTGAAAGCTATGACTTAGCGTGGATTATTTTTTTAACCGGATTACTTGTTTTATTATGATTACTGAATAAATCGTTCTTAACCTTTCGTCATCTATTTAAGTACCTTTACATAGTTTGGCAAAGTTGAAGTTTAAAGTCAGGTAACTTACCAAAAAATTCATTGAAATTTTTGGTAAAATTTTATTGATAAGTTAACAACATGTGTACTTTAGAATCGATTTCTGATTTCGTAGTATAATTAACACGACTAAAGTAGTGAAATTAAAATTATTATATATATTTCAGAAAGCCTCATGTGACAATTACAGTTACCGTTAAGAATAATTTTATTCTTCAAACTATTTAAATTCTCCCATCAATAAATGAAAAATATCTAATTTATGCTAGTTCTCAAAACTGGCGCGATTGAATATACATCTCGTCATAACATAATTGGAAAACTAATTATTCGGAAATAATATAATTAAAAGGTGCAGAGCTATCAAATCGATGGCGAGCAAGTTAAACAATTTTTTTATTTCTCACGCATGGCATCCGAAATTTCGAATACTCTGTGGTATAATAAGAAAAGCAAGTTTATTGCAGATATTTTCTTGACATTGAAAAAATGAGAATAAACTTAGAAGCACAGAAATTATAGAATAATAATTGATAGAAAGTAATCAAATAATACAAAGATAAATAAAAAAAGAAGCATAATAACGAGTATGTTCCGTCACTGAAACTCTTGTGTGCAACCCCTCACCTAATATTCGAATAAAATGAAGAAAAGAAGAAATTCTTTTCATGTGAACTAGAAATATTAGCTTTGCTGCTATTTTGTTTGGGTTTCACATTCTTACACTGGTAGGAATTCTTCTCGATCCCCTAAGTAAATATTCTGAGGTTAAGGAAATGTTAAATTTTACTGAAGCTTCTAAAACATTTAAATTAAAGAGAAGGTTTAAAAGAGAATGAAAGAAGTATCTGTAAAGGTGCTATCGAAAATTGTCAGAGAGACAATTAGGCGCCGGAAATTCCATTCAAAAACACGCAAAAATATATACCTTCTATAATGAGAAATAACTCAATCTTACCACTAAAGGCTATTCAGAAAAAATATTTAAACACTTCCTGAGTTATCACTCGTGATATTGTTTAACTACTAATAGAATATACAACTCAAATATAAAATAAAATTAGAACGTCGTTACTCTTGGTAGAGTTACAAACTTATATTATCATTTTAAGTTAAAATTAATCTTTTTCGCACAAGATTTACAAATGTAGGCGACTTGTTCATAAACTCCGGTTATTTATACTAATAGCCTAAATCTTAAAAATAGATGGATTAATGATGTAATTAACGTTTTAAATAACCAAGTACAGACAAAATCTCTCAGTATCTTCTTTGAAATTAATTAACCGTCTAACGTCTATTGTTAGCCGATCCACGCAGGAAATGCGCGTGTCTGACAAAATAGATGAGCAAAGATATGTTTTCGAAGTCTAAGCACTAACATATATTCATTCTCTGGCATCTACTGCCATTTTCGTTTTGAAGTTAGTCGGATAGTATTGTACATGGTGCTGGGATAGCAGGAAAGCTTACATGTATATGGTACTGGGATAGCAGTCTGGCAATTGGCAATTTTACTGTACAAGCTGCAGTAGGCTTTTTTTTTTCAGATTAATATCCGACTTCCAAACTATTAAACTTGCCATTTCATCTTGTATAAATTTTCTGGTATGAACTGTAAATATCAAAGGTTTGTACAGAGATAACTGGGAAATTCTTACTCCACTGATCTCCAGTCATATGGTGTACTTGCCTTCAATAAACATGTACCTACAATTAAACAAGAATGGAATATAGGATTGGATACTGACTATGATTAGCTCGAAGTAGAAACACTAAGAAATTCAGGAAGGAAACACCTTATAAAATCTCAAACGAGGTGGTATAGACTGCATCACATCCAGTTAATCTAATAAAGGAAATCACAGTTACGATCTCTTAGATCTTAGAATATTGAATTTGATTCCCCGCAAGAATATGGCACGATTGAGGTTTCCAGATTTCTCTTCAAACTAAATAATAATATATTGAATTTACAAGACAATATGCAGTGTAAGAAGTATAGAAAAAGTGTAAAATGGGAGCTATGAAAAATCAAAGAAAAGCTAATACAGACGATACGATGCATAAAAAGTAGAAATGCATCGTTTTCCATAGTTCATATCCAAGTTTAAATCAAAAACTAAGGAGGAAAGAAACTTGATAAAATATTCGTACATTTAATCAAGTTATTTCAAATTTTAGATATCAGTGTAGACATTAAAACTGAATAAAATTTAATGTCTTCGTGAGTGTAAGGCTTCATTTTGAGGAAAGTTTTAAACAGGCTTATTTTTTACTTGGTACCTTTAAGTCGCGTTGCAGAGGAATATGAAATTATTAGTCTGATAGTTTCTGTATATTTTGTTTCTTGTGCAAGAGATAAAGATTTCAATACATATCCAGCTTAACTTCAGTTTTAATTTAAATTCATTTACTTCTCCGATTATTTCCTTATTGTATAAAATCCTGGTGAAATTTCTTTTAGTTGTAGCAGTCTCACGCATTTCTCGACAAACACATTTTGGTTAAGCTTGGTGCTGCGCTTAATAATTATGAGTCAGGTTTGGTGTTATCGAAATTGATCTTCGTCTTTATTATTAAGGTAAGTTTGCCCATATAGAAACGTATCCTAAATTGAAACGCCCATATTTTATGATGCTGTGAAATAGCTAATGCCATCTATTAAACTGTTCTTGAAAGAGCATGCCCAACAAACATTATTTGACCAGTGCCCGGTCAAGAAAGCATTCTAGTTACTTGCGTTGTCATTGAAGAAGTTTTACACTGGTTTGAATTGTAAAATGTTTTGTTTTTCCTCAAGCAAATTCAAATCGCAATGTTAAGGCGAGAATAGAAGCAGATAGTTTATAAAATAAGTTTTTATGTTTTAATATATCATTAAGAACGTTTTATCCTTTTGAATTTTTTTCCGAATTTTAGGTTATGATTTTCAACTAGAGTGATTTGCCGAAATTGAACCATTGAGGGTATCCTAAATTAAACTGAGGCTCAGTTTGTGAAACCGTGATTTAATTGATTTTTTATATTTTTCTGTAGTAATTTATGTCTTTCTTACAGACGATCAAACGAGGAAATTATTGATGGTGGTCATCAGAAGATATGGAGATGGCTTTAAGAGCTTATCCCAGCAAAGAAGAGTTAAAGTGAATGTAACCGTGACTACAATATTTTAAAGTCAATACTTCTTCGGCATATCAGAAATACTAATAAATTGCTGAGGGGTCCAGCAAAATCTTAGGCAGAAATCCTAAGTGTAGCCGGGAAATAGGAAAATTGCTTTGTGAACATATAATCCAGTTTTCAAATAACATTTTTGGACTAACTAACTATTCGAGATATTCGAAAATTAGCTTTCGATATTTCTGAAATAAATAACATACCGCATCAATTTGATAAAAAGCAAAAACTAGCTGGTGAAAAATGGCATTATAAATTTATCCCTCAGAAATAAAAATCTGTCGCTGCGCCAATCAGAGTTACCTCGCTGAACTGCATTAAGGGGTTTTAACCATTATCACTTTTAACCATTATTACCGATTATTATCACTTTTAACCATTATCACTGACCATTATCACTTTTCGTTTTTGATGTTCATTTCTTTTATACTTGAGTAGCATGCTTTACTTTTATAATCCTACTGTAAGGTATTAGAACATTCTGCTTTATTTTATAATTCGATTTGAGAAACTTGTTTCCTAAATTGGAACATTTGCAACCAAACGTGTTTTTGTTCATAATTTTGTTTATATTTCATATAACATCGCATATAATTAGTATTATGTTCCTAAATGCCCAATAAATTTTATGGAAAAATTACAAAGAGCTAATTCAATTTTAGTAAAATTAATAGTCTTTTTTGCAAATTTTGATTCAATATGAGCAACCTTATTCTATACTATTCTTTAACGACTCTGACCTTGTTCTAAAAGCTTAATACTGCAAGTGAAGCTTGTTGACAAAAGAGTTGTACCCTACGAGTAGCAGGTAAGTAAGCATCTTCAGGATTTCTTAAAAATAAGTCATGAAAGTAAAACGGATTTAAGAACGAATGCAAGGCGGACTCCTGTGGCAAAATCTGTCCTTATGCATTTGAGCTCAGAAATGTTTATCCTTTCCTTAAAGGAGAAAGTTCTGTGGTCAAGAAGCATTTAATACATAAGAAATATTTCCTATTGAGTTTGAAGTTAGAAAAGATTGCATTGAGTATCTGATGTCATACAGTAATTCGCTACAGTGTCAAAAATTACAATTTTATCATGAAAAGGTTCATTGTTGAACAGCCTGATATCCTGAAGTCTGTATTGCTGATTGTTTCAATGCCGTTTTTCGACGACGTAATGCGTCTTTGGAAGTGTCCTGTGTAATACTGACGAGTAAATTGTGTTTTGATTCTTCATAGAGTGTTGTCATCAATCACTCTAAATCCATGAATCCGTAAAACGCAAGAACTGGTGTCAGAAGTGTGGTTTGTGAGTTAATGCCAGCGACCCACTTTGTAGGAGCAAGCCATGGCGGGGGAATTGAAGGCTTCGATGGACTTGTTAGCAGCTGTAAAAGCCGGACAGGAAGAGATGAAGGCTGCAATGCAAGCTGGATAGGAAGAGGTAAAGGCTGAGATCAAGGTTGGACAAGAAAAGTTAGTGAGCGAAATAAAATCGTCTCAAGAAGAAATAAAAGACAGACAAAAAAAGCTGCAAGAGCAACTCCAACGGATGGTAGAGGAGCGAAAGAAGCGGCATTGGGGAGTTTAGAGAGAAAACTGGAGCCAAAATAGAAGACGTAAAAATGGCATTAGTGGTATCTGAGGAATCAAAGGATGAGGCAATGAAGGAAGTGACTAATGAGCTGTCTGAGAAAGATAAAGAAATGAAGAATGAAACATCTAACGAGACTGAAGAAAGAGAACGAAAAGATGAAGAAATGAAAGACGGGAAAGAAACTTTTATTCTCAAGCTAAGTTGTGATGGAATAAAGTGGCAATACTGTTTATAAAGATGAAGCAATAAAAGAAGAGGCTAGTAAATCATCTGAAAAAGATGAAGGAATAATTCATGGAAATAAAGTTCCTCATTCTCAAGTTCCTGAAGTACAGATGGAAGAAAATGAAAATGTGGCTGTTAAGTGGTAGAAACCGATAGTGAAGTTACGAAGTCTCAGTTAGCAAGTATCGAACCATCTAAAAATTTTTGTAATGCAGAGATGAGAGAAGCTGATGTACAGTTTAAGCAGAGTGCTCCAGTATTACAAGAAAATACGCCGACTTCACAAACTAAGCGCGTGTCCCATAATACAAGTTACACAGACACAAAGTTGATTTTAAACTAAGGTAATTTTGTTTGTAAAGAATCAGATTTTATTCATAACTCTAATTAATGCAAAATTTGGAACTGGTTCCCAGGAAATAGAGGAAAATAATAATATAAAATCTGCTAAAAATATCGAGGTGAATTGCACGCGTTTTGAGAATAAACAACAGAGTGGGAAGCAAACAGTTTCAGGCTGCTGTTCCTGTGAAAGAAAAATCCGAAAGGATTGAATCTTCAGACTGTGATATACAAAACAGAATTACATCTGAGAACTGCAGTGAAAAAGCAATTAATCCAAGAATAACTTAATGGAAAGCCTGAGGCTGAAATTCATTCTGAACTTTAATTTAAACGTATAATTTAAAATTGTTAAGTGGTTAATTTGTGTATATAACTTGTAAGCTGTGAAAATATTAGCTTTTTTATTTATTTTATTGGTTTGTTATATTTCCTTTTGTTTGTATGGAATCTGTCTTCGGATCAAGGATTGTACTGCCTGGGACGTGCAGTCCTTGGAAGGGGGCAGTGTTACGAAATGTCCAGGCACGATAATATAGCTTCCCCTCAAAGCAGGTTTAGGGTTGCAAGGAAGTGGCAAGGAAAGACAGGGTTGCCACATTTGGAACGAATTCTTACCGGTTTTCCCGAGAACGTCCTTGAAGGCAGCTCAAAAGCTTACAAGGTGACAGGTGAAAGCAGGTCCGGACACCCGGACGGCTTACATAGACTAATCGGGTATCGTCCGGATTCCGCAACTATCTGGAGCAACACCTCGAAATCGAGACAATTTACATGACCATACGAGGGCAAAGTATTAAATTATTCTGCGCTTGATACATTACACTTTTCTATAACACAAAAACTTTACGCTATAACACATATACAATATTTACCGCTACATTGAATAATAGATTCTGAAAGTTCACTGTCGTATAAATTTTTTTCTTCTCTCAAAATATATCAGAAATAATTTTGTAATTAAATATTCTTTCGGTTACATTGCTACCCATACTCGTTGTCGTTGTTACACTCAATACACAATACATTTTAGACACAATGCTAAACTTAATACTACTCTTCTAATACTTAATACTACTAACTCTGTGCTACATATTATGCTGACTATAACTCTTGACAATTAATTATAAATTTAACATAGTTTCCTAAAAGTATAACTGATTATATGAGACATGACTTGATTATATAATACATAACATGATTTTAAAAGACATAGATTTTGATAAAAAATTCTTTAAAAAATTCACAAATTAAAAAGAAGTTACGTAATACAGAAACACTCATGGATAAATCATGGGCAGGTTATTTTATGCCGTACTTATAGCATACAAAATACAAGTAACAGATTTGAAGGCATAATATATTCCATACTACTTCTAGTAGAATAACATTATGCCAACAGCTCATTTTTGCATAAATTTTGCGGTACTTCGAAAGCATTCCAAAAATAACATTGTAATTATATATTTTCCTGCTTACATTGCGCATTGCTATATATAAAACACTATAAATACACTATAAATATATAGGCACTATACAAATTGTCCTACACAATACATTATTCTCAAAACGATGTGCAATATTCTGTTTATAATACACACATATTTACATTACTATACCTATGCAGTAATGTTCCTGTTGCAAATATACATATTTATACCATTTACATTTAAAGATTATTATATCATATTTACATATATTTTTCGTACTCTCAGCCTAATGTTACTTTGCGCACTGACTCACTAAATGGACTTCTTGCAGAAGCCATTGGAAACCAGTAAGCGTTCATGCTCTATATCTCTGCGAATTGAAGACGACACATTCTCACGAAATTTTTAATGTGGACTACATAAATCCAGTCCTAGTGCTTCAAGTTTGTTCATAATGCTTTTGAGCTTCCTGAGGTTTGCTGGTTGCTGAATGAAGAAGCGTTTATAGGGAATGTCAGAATCAGGAAGTCTCATGTGCCATGCCTCAGTGAGAGGACAAGACGTAACGTAACGGTCAGATGTGCCAACTTCATTACAAACACAGTGGTTAGTTGTTGCTAATCCCCTTTCATAGAAATACTGGGGAAATGGCCCGTGGCCTGTGATGAAGCGGGAAAGAAAAGGGGCTAAGATGAGTTGATCTTGAGAAACTCTGTGAATGAAGTCATCAAAACCTTATAAGATATTTCTCCCGCATTCGCATGTTTTCGTGGTGTAGTGATCAGCACGCTCGACGCGTGTTCCTCGAACAGGTTCGTTGTTCGGCGAGGGCACTGCTAATTTTTCACATCTCCTGCTTCCAAATAATCTAATGTCTCTACAAGCTATATATACCTTGCATGTACACGGAGTAGGAGAGTATCTAGAGTATGTTGAATTCAATAGTAGTGTCTTGAGTTCAGAGATTAGCTCGAGAACAATCGACCGAGTCGGAAGGTGTGCTTTAGTGCTTTGCCGTGAAGCTGTTTTCCCCGCTATAGCCTGATTGCCTGAAGGTTGTGTTGTTGATTGTTGCAGCGTGTTTGTAGTTTTTCGACGAATGTATTGTGTCTTTGGAACTGTCCTGTGTAATACTGACAAGTAAATTGTCTTTTGATTAAGTGCTGTCATCCAATCAGTCCAAATTCACGAACCCGTAAAACGCAACATTATTATTAAGCATCTTTTCTTCGCACTTCCGGCACATAAAATTCAGTAGAAAAATTGCACAATATTTAAAACAGCACTTATCTTTAGAATTCCGGATAGAATGATAGAGCTTATTATTCATATTTTTATATTCGTTAAATTATTATTTTGAAATATAGCAGCCAGCCGCCTAAAAGAGTTATCTTAAAAAAATGATATAATGATTTTAAGAATTCCACTAGTAAATGCATTTTTATTTAAATCAATAACATTAGAAAGCAGAAAGTATTTTAAAAAATCTTTGTTGATTGCTTTTCAATCACTTGATTTGCTACATAGTAACACAGATGGAATTAACGACTACCAAGGCTAAAGTACCCCATATCACCGGATCGTAACAAGTATTTAGACCTGCCCCGACAAGACGACCTTACTACGAGCATCGCCAGCCAGGACAAAGCAGCCACTGCCGGGCACTGCTTTGTGAATGAAAAGCTAGATTTGCCACCAAGATCTGGTCAGCCACCCCCCCCCCCATGTGGGGAGGCCATTCGCAACTTGATGGCGGGCCCATTTGCCGCCCCTCTACCGCGTCGAGGTCTATATAATAACAGAAAGATTAAAATGTTCGGGTAGAGGACAACGTGTAATAATATTTTGGTTGCTCTAGGTGCTTCAATTTTCCACAGTGCGAGAAGCATATATGCATACATATAGATTATTTAATTTTTTAAAAATTAATACATGGCGATAACATTGAGGCTACGGTTTATTTACAAAAATTAAAATCAAAGAAAGAAAGTTGCAAATTAAAATGAAATTAAAAAAATTGCGTATCAAAATGAAAGAAAAGAAAAAGCTTTCAGATTTTACAATAAGTCCAAAGGGGAGTTTTTTTAACGTTTCGTGTGTTACCTTTATTTATTAAATATCATGTTCTTCGCCCTCAAACCCTAAAATTCATTTCAACAGCAATATCGCAAAATAATTTTAAAATGAGCATATCTTTAGAACTTCCGATAAACAGTCTCGCACGCTGGAGATAAAAATGTTTTTTTTTTGGTACAGTGTTGCCATTTCGTACAGTATTGCTAAAACTTGACAAAATATGAAATAGATAATAAAACAAATTCCAAATTTAAGGCTTCCAGATACCCATCGGGTGGAAACATACGTTATTCAAAATTTGATGGCTATAGGTACCGTTGTTTCATCACAATGAGAGAAACGTACATACATTTACGCAGATTTTTCATCATCTTTAAATGTAATACAGGGCGATAATATTTGGTGGCAACAATTTGAAAAGCGATTCAGACTTTTATGGCGAACCAACGCAAAATGCCAAAACGAAATTAATAGCTCTTATGAACTGATGCTCCTTTGGGCTAAAAATGTATATGTAAGTTAGAAAAAATCATTCAAATACTGTATACGCACACACAGGTCATTCACAAATGAATGCGAAATTTTAAAAGGCTGAATCAGTAGCATTTGGTGAAAACTTATTTTCAAAATTTGCCTCCCCCCCCCCCCCGAAAAAACTGTTTAAGTTTAATTAAATCCATGTAAAAATGTGATTCAAATGCGCCTCCCTTAAAAGTAAAAATGGTGTAAATTTGCTTTTTATCTGCGTAGTTAATTGAAATTAGGAGTTAATTGCTGCTGCAGATTAAAACCATGTCTAACTTTTTTCTGGTGGAACGTTTTACTACTGTTGCCTTAATTGCTTGTTCAATAAGTATCACTTCCCTTTTTTTCAGTTAAATATTGTGTTAATTAATTTTTTCTTTGGTCCTTTATTTACAATCGGCAAACACATTTGTTTCTACGATTGATCATTTGATGAGCTGTGTAATGTTTGTCAACATTTTTTCGGCAGCTTTATTTGTTTTATGTAACTCTAGCGCACTATTTTATTTTCCATATTGGTGCTTGGTTTCATGAACGCACGCTTGGGGACTGAATAAAATCCTATTTAATCATAACATTAAGAAACAGTAATGACAGAAATATTAAACTGAAAAATATGACACTGGTGAATATTAATTTTGATTTTAAAGTCACGAAGTGCTGTAGTTTTAATACCCGAAGAGAAAATTTGAAAGGGTTAAGAATTTACTAGAACAGAAAATGAGCGTAAACAGAGTTACGTCTTCCATTTCTGGCGTCTCTGTTTTATTTCAAAACGTTTAGCATAAGAACAAAGGCAATATTTGCCATTTCTACTAAAGGATTTTATTACACATATGAGTTAGCCCCCTGGGTGAATTCATACAATTTACAGTACCTGTGGTTCCCTTTCAAGGATGAGGAACTATTCCCAGTGAAGGGAAACTCCAAACTACAGTGGTAGGTTTCTAAGAAGGTAATTTCTTGATGAGTTAGCATATTTTCTAAAGAAGTTGTGAGAATTAATGTGCGCGTTGACGTTGGCAGTTTTGAAGTCCTAATGCATCTGTAGATACTTCATTGTTCATTTAGAATTGAGAAGCATAACCTTGTTTTGAAGAGTTGCAATGTTTCGTAAAGTTTGAAGCCGCAATGGCTTAGGTAAGGTAAATACATAAAATAATTTACCTTACCATCCGAGGTGTAAAGTATTTTTTTAGTGTCCTCGGTTGAGATTTTCACCATGAACTTGTAAATCAAAGTTTGCTTTCTTGAAGAATTTGTAATGAAGAATAATCCTAGGAATTAAATTAATTGTTTATTAGGTTTATATTTACAATTTGGGGTCTTTAATGATGAATACAAAATGAAAGTTTCTTGAGAAATGAAGAAATTCTGTAGAAATATTTAACCACTTCGTTCGACAGAATTTCTTCATTTTTCAAGGTAAGTTTTATACAGTATTCACCACTGAAAACCCAAATAGTTAATTTTCTTCTTTTAATTACTGTGACTCTACTACTTCTAAGGTTTCTTCTATACAGCTCTATGGGAACTTTGATTTGCCGCAACGTTTATTACGTGTATTTTATTCTATTTCGACGTTTACTTGGTTTTTTTAATGATATATTTTACATCATTTATGCTGGTTATTTTACGCTATTTGTTTTACTGGCTATTTTTAGCTTGTTTGGACACACTGGACCTTTCATGATTTTGTAAAAACATCAGTGTCATGTGGTATTGAAGTTTGTAGATATGTGTATATAGAATATCATGTATATAGAATATCATGTTTAGTGTAGAATGGTTGTAGACTGTCATGTGCTATATATTGACTTGTGAAATCACTCACAAGGGGCTTGAAGAGAGTTATAAAAGAAGTGTAGCTTGAGAAACGGATCCGAGGGATCTCCTTCTCTTGCAGTTTTTAGGAGGAATTCCCAGTACCAATTTAGAATTTTCTGCAGCCAGTATAGATAAGAAGTATAAAAATATAGGCTGTTGTGCAATCTCTTATTCGCTATTCTGTAAATTACAATAGTGTAGAATACTTCATTGACTCTTTTTTTTCAGCTTCTGTAAGTGAGAAAACACTGTCATAATTAAAAAAGTCATCAATGGAGGCTTCTATTAAATTGAGCTGACTCGGTGTGGAATGTCTTTATTCAACCACAACTAAAGTGTTGCTAATGAAGTCGAAGTAATGAATACGTTGACTGAGTTTTCTACAAGTTATTCTTTTAAAGATTTTATTTAAAGAAGAAAAGAAGAAAAAGAAAAAGAAAAAAGAAGAAAGTTTTAAAGAAGAAAGAAGAAGAAGTCTTTTAAAGAAGTCTTAGAAATAGGCTAATTTGGCTCGATTCTTTCCTGAATCATGAGTTATATTATTTCTAAAGAGTTTTCAAAACTATGTTGCCAGTGTTTGTTTTTCCAGTTTCAATTTGAACATATAGTCACAATATTCATATAAAGCTGGTCTATTCTTGGAAGGGGGTGGTTTTATAAATTTAGAGAACTTCCATTTGCAGCTTTTGCTTCGGTTTACTTTCTGCATGTCAAAATTGCAAGATTCATTACTGAGCTCAAAAATTAGTTTTCAATTTTTTTATTGTAAATTGTGCTACATTACGCTTTGGGAATTAAACTCCAGAAGAGGTTTCGCTTCCAGAAAGGAGGAGAAAACCAGAATGCTACTCCGTATAATGGCATGGACGTGAGAAAACTTAGAGAATGTAAATTGACATGAGAAGTGGAAATCCAAAAGCAAAGGGAAAAACCCTTTAAATTTAAAATCATGTAGGAACTTTATCCCAAGAGATAAACAAATCAAACACGAAATAAATAAGATAAACTGAAAAACATTTGTGGAATTTTTTCAAATTTCTCAAAATACACAACGATAGTTTAAAAGACATCTATGATATTTGCAATATGTTTGCTACTTTTCCTATGATTTGTCGGTTTCTATCAGTGTACTGTTGCTGGATTTATTCTCCAGGAGTTATTTCTATTTGTTTTTGATTTACCGGTCTTTCCATTTTATCATTGCTGTGTGATTCGTGATAATTTCTTTTTCTGTCTGGCTAGTCGGTTTGGGTTCTTTTGGTATTTATTCTTCAAAAGCAAACAAGAATCCTTTTGAAATTACTCTTTTTGTTTTCGCAAACAGGAATTCTGCTGAAATTTCTTTTCTCTGTTTTCATGGTTTTATTGCTTTTTTAAAAATTATTATTATTATTATTTATTTTAAGGTTAATGACTTTTCCATGGTTTCCCGTAATGGAAGGTTTCTGGTTTTTCCTTTTCCTCCTCTTGGCAAGAATGATATGTCTTTTCGCACTGTATTTTTCTCACTTGAAAAAGCATATGGTCGTGTCTGAAAGCAAAAGAATTCCTCTGCTCTGGTCACTGTCATACGTATTTCTATTCGATGTCTGGTCTTTGTCTCTTGTTTTCATTTACTGAATTTCTACAGTGGCGTCCGAACTAAAAAAGGTGGTGGATGATGATTCTTCACCTCCAAGATTTGGCGATTGGATCCTCTAAACCTTACTATTTCTTTAAAAGGGGGAGCATATAAGATATTTTCTCCCTCTTTCAGCATGCCTTTAGGGTGTAACAGTAAGCACACTCGGCGAGTATTCGAGATCACCAGGTGCGAGTCCCGGCGAGAGCATTGCACATTTTTCATCTACTCTTGCTTTTAAATAACCTAATGTCTCTACAATATGTTTGAGCTTAATTTAGTATTCAGCTTTTTAATTATTCTTTAAAATTTAATTTTAAAATTATTCTCTCAATTTGCTTCAATTTGGTATGACTACATGCATTTTATTTTCATTATATATTTTTAGTTAATTTAAAAAATGTGAAAATAAGAATTGTTAAATAATTATATAACGATATATTAATATCAGATGCATCAAAATAAAAGTTAAATAAAAGTGATAGATTTCAATTTAAGTAATAAAAGAACTGTTAAATTAAAAACGGTGATCATTGAAAGACGTTAAAGTTATTCTCATAAATAAGACATAATTAAGAATGAAGAAATTTAGTAATTTAAATATTTACCTTAAATAAATGTTACACCAAAGGAAAATAAATCATAACAATGCTACTGATATAAAACACTGAAATAACACAGGCTGGCGTATAGACAGCCACTTAATCTTCCGTGATATTTGTTACCTCAAGATTTGATACTAAAAGATGATAATCTATTGATATCGATATTTGTTATAACTTTCTTACGGAATGCTATTTCATGGCTTTTCCTTCTTCGAAGATAAATCATGCTTTTTAAAAAATAACGCAGGTAATATTAATGATTCTGTTTCAGCAACTTAGTTTATCGAAAACCTAACTCTTTTTACTTTTCACCATTTATAAATTATGTTAAAAACGAAAAGAGGCATCTGTTTATGCTTATGCATATTTGTCATTTAAGATTTATTTTACGCTTTCTACTTTTCTTCAAGAATGAGATTATTTGAAAGATATTACTAGAAAAGGAGGATTTTTTAGTTAATGAGAAAGAATTGTTTTTACCCTTTTCAAGAAAATTTTCCAATAAAAACAATTACAGTTCTACATTTGATTTCAGTTAGTATTAAAATTCGTCTTAGAGAAATGCAACATCCAAGTTATTATTTGTCTTATGAATAAGATGCGTGTTTTGATAGAACCCAAATTAAGATTATATTTTTATTAAAATTATACTAGTCCTTGTCAATACTACCCAGGGGTAAAATTAAGAAAGAATGAAAATTTCATATTAGGGCACTTAAATTTCCTATAATAAAACGGAAAATAAATAAAATCAAAACCCCTGATTCTTTAGTAATTCTTTTAATTTTAGTCAGACTAAATTTATCGAAGTATGGTTTTCATTTGTTGCATTAGATTTATTAGAAGCTTTTCACATTCACACAAATTTACCTACGTGAGCAAATAATGTTAAACAAATGCAGTTTTTCCCAACAATGTTATAAAAGCATCATTGCACAATTTTTGATTACTTGGAACTCTATTTTGCTTCAAATGGTTCTGGATTAATGCTTTCTCAATTATTATCACAGGAGGTGTTAATAATAATTAGCACCAGAAGATTATTAATTCGAAACTCACTTTGTCCGTATCATTCTTTTGCCCGAATCACTTTTAAAATTACTGCCACTAAATGTCATTGCAATGTATTATTTAAAAAAATTAAATAATAAAAAATCTGTATGTTCGTTTCTCGCACTATGGACTGGATTTTGAATTTCGAATTTTTTTTGATTTATTTAATGTTTTGCAAAAATTAAACGAACTTTTGAATAAAAACTCAGCGATCTGAAAGGGAGATGCGACAGCGCTTCGAAATAAAACAATTTTATTTCTAGCACGCCAGACTGTTGCTAGTTGGCAAAATGTAAGGTATTTAATTTTCAACTTTTTTTCTACATATTCGACTATTTGAAACCAATGTATTGCCACTTCCTCATACAGAATGCTTATTACCTCCACATACCAACATATTGCCAATTAATAAACAGTAAGATATTTAACTTCCAAATTTAATTAGCTATTACTAGGTAACAAACTAAGTAACTGAAAAGCAACACGCACAGTTTTCAAAAATATTTTTCCTACTTTTTAATTTGATTGATTTAAATAAAAATCCATTTAAATAATGGGGTATCTAATTAGAAATATTACATATTTTTGCGAAATGATACTACCTGTACTCATTAAAATCATTGGCAATCCCTAACACTATATTGGTAAGTAGAGTATTAGTGACAGCAAACAGAAGTTTTTTGGACAACGAACGTGAGAATGCATTTAACAGCTAGAAGGAAGCTTTAATATCGCTCCAATCCTGACGTATCCTCAGCGCGACAAAGCATTCATCCTTGACACGGATGCGAGCAATGAGAGAGTCGGTACTGTTTTTTCCCAAGAATTAAACGGCCAAGAACATGTCGTGGCTTACTGCAGCGAGTGCTTATCAAAATCTGAGAGGAATTACTGCGTGAATTACTTCCTGGATTTACAGGAAAGAGTTGCTCGCCATAGTTAAAGCCATAGAATATTTTCATCATTATCTCTACAGCAGAAAACTCCTGCTCCGTACAGATCATGCTTTGATGACCTAGCTTTTAAATTTCAAGAATCCTAAAGGCCAAATAGCCAGGTATCCTGAGGCACCAGGAATATGACATCACTATCCGTCATCGGAAGGTACCATCACATGGAAACGTCGACGCCTTGTCTAGAAGACCCTGCCCAGAAAGCTGCCGATATTGTTCCAAGATCGAACCTAAATACAAACTGCTTAATGTGGTTGTACGACAGATTACAACATCAACATAAACTCATCAAGACCCACGGAGAGACAAAGAAATCAGGAAAATCCAGCTAGAAGATAGGACATTAAGTCCATAATTGACTTAATGGAGTCTCCAAACAGAAAACCTACCTGGCAGGACATTTCGATCTATAATCCTACAACAAAACAATATTGGGCACTGTGGGACTCATTCCATGTTAGAAACGGAGTCTTGTACCGGAAATTCGAAACGGATGTTGGAAAGGCTTTCCGATGGCAGCTGATACTTCCAAGATCCCAGACGCTCTTAAGGAACTTCATAGCAGTTCTGCAGGAGGCCACTTCGGAATAATGAAGACTTTGCAGAGCTGGAGAGCGCTTCTAATGGAGTAATGCAAAGGACGACGTGCAAGAATGGTGCCGATCTTGCGATGCCTGAGCGGGTTGGAAATGACCGAAGAAATGCAGCCGATGTAAGCTGCAATGTTACAAAGTAAGAGCGCCTTTTGAACGTATCGCCTTTGACATCTTAGGATCTCTGCCACGAACTGCTAATGGCAACTAATAGATCCTCGTTGTCATTGATTACCTCATCAAGTGGCCTGAAACATATCTTACTCCTGATCAAGAGGCTGTCACAGTACCAGAGGCAGTGATATAACACCGGACTTCCAGGTTCGAAGTGCCTCTTCAGTTACATGCCGATCAAGGAAGGAATTTTACCTCGGCTGTAACTGAAGAACTCTGCAAGCTACTTAGCATTGACAAAAGCCAGCCGACACCTTTACACCCCCAGTCATATGGCATGGTAAAGTGGTTTAACCGAACCAATCCTTAATGAGCTCTCGTTTGTCACACGAAAGGGATAAGAAGTTACCTCTATTTTAGTGGCTTATGGCCCTGCTGTCCTAGAGACTACAGGCTATCTATCTATCTATCTATTTGTCTGAAGCTATTTGAAATGGGGCTATACCCCATCTCAGATGCTCTTCGGTCGTGATCTTCGTCTGCCTTATGATCTTCGTTTTTGGTTACATTCCGGATGCGCCTTCGTCGCATGAACAGTACATGCAAGATCTCTAGGCCCGGTATGAAATGATGCACTGTTTTGCACGAGAACGGGTCAGCCTGGCGACGGAGAAGATAAAGACTTGATACGAGACGAGAGCTACTCTACATCTATTCAAAGAAAGAGACAAGGTGTGGTTGTGGAATCCGATTCGACGAAAAGGGCTATGAACCATATGAGATATTTAGGCCTTGTAATTGATTCACGGCTCTCCTGGATACCCCATCTAAAATATATCAAAAACAAAATAGGAGCTCTGCATAACAACACGAAGAGAACGGCTGCAACAAAATGGGGAGTCTTAACGTAATTGTTCAGAGTATGGTACAACAGTGCAGATTGCTCTGTATGGCACAAGTATTTAGACTTATTCGCATATTCAACATGAGGGAAGAGTACGTGTATCAATTCAGTGACCTCACCTGAAATAATTAGAAGGCTTACCGTACGACATCCACCACAGTTCTGCAAGTGCTCACTGGATTTCCGTCTCTTGACTTGGTCGCAGAGTGAAAGGGTACACTCACCTGTGTGTTGCGCCTTGAGCAGTATAGGACTCTATAAAATAGAACATATTTGTGTACTAATTATGAAGGGAAAACACAAGATTATTTCTGCCTTCCTTAAAGTATAATCTTGAAGACAATATTAGCAGTAAAGTTTCAACGACAACAAAATACGGAATTATGATATATACTGACGGCTTCAAGACGGAAACCGGAACTGACAGTGGGGTGTGTATTATGAAAGATGGCGTCCCCAAACACAAATGGCGACGAAGACTACATGAAAACAATCCAGTCTTCCATGCATAGTTAACGGCCGTAAAAAAGGCGATTAACCTGTCCAACCCATTTAATGCACCTTTACAAATTTTGAGCGACTCGAACTCAAGTCTGGAAGCCATTGGCTGTACTAGGTGCAGAAACCCAATTGTGTATGCAATATAAAAACAACTGCTTCAAATTTCGCTAGACTTAAGCCATAGCAAGTGTATGGCATCCTAGGTAACGAAATTACAGACATACTTGCTAATGAAGCAGCAATGAGTATTAAACTACAAGAACATCCACAATTGTTCCCAAATTCCTGTCTCAAGAAAAGTTACAGCAGAAAACATCGCGACGAAAACATCGTGGACGAAAACGTCGCGGAGACAACAACTCAAAGCGAAAACTTCGCGGTAAAAAACATCGTGTTAGGAAAAAAAGCAAAGAGAAAACACCGCTATTCTAAAACATCGTGGTACAAAATATCGCGGTCGAAAATAAAGCGGTTCAAAAACTTTACAGTTTAAAAACACCTTCGTCGAAAATAGCGTGGTAAAAAATAAAGTACCTGCAAATTTTCGCATGATGATAACATCGTACACATGCGTTTTTCAAATCTCATACTGACACATTATGTAACTGACTTTCGTCATAACTAACAAATCGACATCCAAAAAATTCATTGTACGATATACATGAAAATGTTAAAGAAATTTTAATTTATTCTTAAATGGAAACAAAACAAAATATAATTTTCATTTAAATAATATCAGATTAACAAATGTGAGGGAAAATAATATGATAATTAACTAAGGAATATTTATAGAGGTAACATCATGAAGTTATTTACCTTCTTTTTTCTAAGCATTTTTAACTGCATTTTTCATAAAACATTATCAGTAAATCTTTATGAAAAAGGTTAATTTATTAATGACCCTTGTTAGCTAATTATGTAAATTTAAATTCTATTAACTTTTATATATAAGTTGCATTAACTTTCTACTCATTTTCAATTTTTAAACGGTTAAGTTTCCATCTTATTGTTTCAACAAATATTTATTAGTTCATTAAAAATATGAAATATGGAATTAAAATAATTCCTCTGTTCTTCTTGCGCTCCCAAATCATTATGTGAACAAGCATTTACAACTTTTAAAATCTGTAATCGTTTGTGTGCGATGTTATCATCATGGGATGATTTGTAGGTATTTTATTTTTTACCACGGTATCTTCGAAAGCGATGTTTTTAAACTGCGAAGTTTTTGAACCGCTTTATTTTTGACCACGATATTTTGTACCACGATGTTTTAGAACTGCGATGTTTTCTCTTTCCTTTCTTTTCTCCCACTATGTTTTGTACCACGATGTTTTCGCCTTGCGTTGTTTTCTCCGCGATGTTTTCAGCGAACACCTTCAAGAAAACTACATATGCGCAGCTAATTTCCAAATGCCAAACTAGGTGGAATGAATCAAGCAGCGAAAGACGAACTCTTCGCTTCCTACCGCACGTTCCCACAGACGTATCTTCGTTTTTGTCAGCGCTACCTCCCTCAGTGGCCACGGTCCACTTCCGCACCATTTTCGAATTGCTGAAAGCGATACATACGAGTGTTGTCAGCAAGGCAGTCCTGACCACTACGCATTCTCCTGCGAGTTTACAAAGAGACACCACCTGTCTAAGCCTTCAGAATAACATTGGAAAGAGGGTACATTGCATTTTATGAGGTATAAAGGTGCACTTAATAAATTGATCAATATATTTCAGTACTGCAGTACACACTACTGTTAATATACACTTGCTTGAGCGTATATTCTGAACAATTCACTCAGTTTTCATCCTACAATCGTTGTAACTTACTATCGTAAAATTATTATTGTATTATTGTAAAATGTCTTATTATATCTTATTTAGTAGTATTGTTAAGGTTGAACACATGCAACACCAGTACTTATATTCTGCTCCTGTCTTGTTTTCATACTTGTATACCGAATGTGTGTATTTGTAATGTGTTATACTACATACTGTTCTTCTACTATGCAATTACGTTCAATCATGTCTGTATTCTGTTACTTAGTTTATGTCTTTTATTATCTGTTACAGAGGCTGTTCGCACATTTTTTAGACGATTTTGGTAAGCGGTAATAAAAACTCGTTTGCTGCAAAAGAGGTAATTGCAATTGTACTATGTTTTTAAAAGTCAAAATTATCGTCTGTGGCTTGAAAGTTTTGTTTTTATTCAAAATGGCGAATTTAACAAAGCGGTGGTTCGAAGGCTACATTGACGCTCTTTCCGAAGAGAAATATGCATACTCCGTTATCCAAAAACGATGTGAGAGTCACGGTTTTGTGATATCTAAAGCATCGATAGGTAATATCATCAACAAGAAAGGAAAAAAAAACGTCAAATTGGAGCCTCAAGTGGGACAAAAATTACAAACAAATATCCAAGGAAAAAACGGACATCTTCGACTATTGCAAAGGTACGATGTTTAATGTTAAAAAAATCCCTCTAGTCAAAGGACAGTTGCAAAATCATTAAAATGCTTGGTGTCCACTGTAAAAAAAATGATAAACGTTGATTTGAATCTTAAAAAAGCGAAAAAACGCAATGTGCATCGTCTTCTCCCAAAGCATATCTCTCAACGCAGGACACGCTGCAGAATTCTATATGAGAAACACTTATCCAAAGAAAAATCGAAAACAATTGTCACAATAGATGAAGCATGGTTGTATTTAAATGACTGAAACAAAAAAAGAGCTATTTACTTTCAACAAAGGGGAGAAAAAAATTTAAGTAGGTATTTCAAAGAATCGAAAGAAAGGTTTTCGAAGGAATTCATGATTGTTTCTGGTTTTTCTTATAATGGCAAGTTAAAAATAAAGAGAGTGAAAACAATGTCAAGATTAACTCCAAATACTATCAGGAATATATTTTATCGCCAATTTTTCTGAATGAAATACCATCGCTTTACCCACAGTGCCATCAATCTGTGAGACTTCATCAGGGCAAAGCTAGCAGTCGCACATCAAAATCCACTGTAAATTTCCTAATAAAAATGGAACAAAAAACTAGTATCAAGGCCATACCCTTCACCGATATCCCTACTAAACCTCTCGATGTGTTTACCTATGGAGTTTTGCGCTTTCGGACTTTTAAAAACTGCATTATCCAAACGTTGTCCCAAAACCCTAACAGGACTCTGGAAAGCTTTTCGGGAGGAATGGGATAGAATAGCTCTTCTGACACTTCAAAAGGCATTATTATCCTGGAAATTGCGGTGTCGAAAGATAGTTCATGTCAAATAGAACATTTAAAACACAACAATCTTACGAAATTTAGTTTTGTGAATACAATATACATCGTCTAAAAATGTGCGAACAGCCTCTGTATAACCTAAAGTTTTATTGAGGCTATCCATATTAATTTGTTAATGAATGTGGCATGTATCCCCATGGAAAGGCCATTGATAATCTATGTAATTTATGCACAGTAACCATGTTATGTGATAGGTATGAATAATAGAATAACGGTTTAGTAACGTCTGATCATTTTGCGCAATTCTTAGGAATAATTCCACGGAAATATCCACAAAGGCACGATGGTATGTTCCTATAACTTTGGACTCTCCATTTTTACATCTACTATGGACTCGTTTAATGATTCAAACACGAAGACAAATTGTATTCTTCAAAAGTAATTTCCCTCACGAATAATGCGACGAATAATCGTCGCATTCTTATGCAAGGTGATTAAGCAAAAATAACTTACTCCGACCATGAAATACTTCAGTGACAACGAATAAAGCTACGTCTGTCGGCCCTACCCTGAGATTCTTCCACCGAATAGGCATAATTCCACATGGGTTTCTAGAAAGGAAGCCTGCTCCGTGGCATGCAGTCTGTCCTAAACTACAGTCACCTTGGGGTGGTCCTTACACAGTCCTAAACAGGCTGAACGACGTCGTAGTTTGGATCCGTAAGTCATCGAACTCTAATCCTGAAGTCGTTCATTACGAAAAGCTAGCTCCTTACTATAGTCATACTAAGCAGTATATATAATGTAAATAGCATAAGACCATGGTCCTTTTTGTTTCCAAGTTTGTAAATTTGTGCAATCATTTATTGATTTAGTATTTGATTTGTTTTAAGTTACTTATTGCAATTATTGTTTATGTTGTTTGCTACTGTAATGTTTATTAGTTCACTGATACCTTAGTTGTAAATATGGCTTCCCGTCTAGGGATGCTACTGCTCGGGACGTGAAGTCCTTGGGAAGGGGGCAGTGTTGAGAATTTTGTATTTAGTTAGATAATTTTAGTAGAATTATAATTAAAATTGTTGTATTTCCCCGTGCAATGTAGAGCCAGACAAATTTTAAGAGAAAGTTGTGTCGGAAAAGTAAAAATACAGGACACATGCATTAACATTGAGTAAATGGTTATCTCGGTTATTTGCATTGAAAATTGAATAAAGGTTAGTTGTAACCGTAAGTCCATCCTCTTATTGTTTTGTAGAAATTTTGAGAAACAGAAATTACTAGAAATTTCTCACGACCGGTTAAAAGCTATAAAAGCCAGAGAAAGAGCATCTCAGCTAAAGTTACTTAGTTACTGTTTTTGCGATTTGTTTAGTTTCCTGTGAACTGAGATATCTGAATTAGCTTTCTCTTTAGATAACGTTTTGTATTGCGTTGTATTTTAACGTTTTTAGCAGTTTGAAGTATAACTACTGATCATACTGCGTGATATTGTGAACACTTGTACGAATATCTCTTAGGAAAATTCAAGGGTTCTGGTATGTTTCTTTTAATAAAAATAAATTTTTATTAACCTATTACTGGACTTGCGCACTCAATCTATTACGAACCTGTACCCACGCAATAGTATTATTAGAACACATTCCGAAGAATTTGATTGCACTTTCTTCTTTGTAGCAATTGAAGAAGAAAATACAGTTAAAAGCTCTGAAAACATCTGTATTTTAGTATTATACAGTATTCTAATAATGATATGTTTTTATTATATAATAATTAATTATTTTCCACTTATCAGAAAGGTTTACTTCGTATCGTAAATGAATTAAAGGCATATACCTAGGTACTACTGTATTTATTCTTTGTTATAAGTATTATTTCTGAGTTACTTATTCAGTTAGAACTATATTGTTTCGAAACCATTTCGGCAGACATGTTTCAGTTTCTGTAAATTATTTCAATCGGGAAGATGATGATAAGCATAATATGAAAACAACGATAGTAAGAAATTCTAAAACATGTCAGAAAAGGATGAGAATTACATGGACTTGAAAACAAAAACATGCCATAATCCACTATAATAATAGAGAATCATTAAGTGGGAGTTGTTTGCTAACTCCACTCGAAATGATGGACGGCAGATTCCTCGCATAGCAAGCAATCCAAACATCTGTGAGCCATTGATTTTCTGAGAGCTAATGCGGCGCAAAGGCACATAGAATGAATCAACCATTCGACTCGGTACTCAAAACAATGGACTTATCTGCTACTATGTTTTCACAGTTTTATAAATAGCTTTTTCGAATTTCATTTAATTCAGATAAATGCTCTATATATCTTGATTCACAAAGAATGGAAAGTTAATAACGGAAGAAATGTTTATTAAACTCAATGAATACCTCAGTAAGTGACGTAGGATTACCTCCATATAGTGATGATAACTTCAACCCTTTTTTTTTAATTTTTGTTTTAGAAGAATTATAAAGACACAATTTTATGTCTTCTGTGAGTACTAGTAAGCCGCCGATTCTCTAACGAATTGAAATGGTTGCTTAATTTACATTAAAATGACCAACAATCATACCTATCTTTTGCTCAACATTCAACCGCTTTTTTTCAATTCACAATAATCTGTCTCAAATAATTTTTGATGTCTTAATATTGATGTAACTTCGTCAAGCTGAAGGAGAGTACTAAACTTTTTTCACTGTTCAATAATCTCTATCAGACTATTTTTAATTAGTACACTGAGCTACTGAGCAACTTCCGACCTGAGTTAGCCTTGAGGCAACTAATGGAATAAGTTACCCAGAGGTGGGACCATCTACTATCTGCCAGCCACAGCCTCAGGTCAGGGGCAGAGCAGATCAGTCGGGCATTTATTGTCAAAAATAAAATTACCGAGGTTACAGTTATATAATAAATACAAATTGATTAGGTACATAACATACGTTGAAGAGTACGTCTAATGTGATATACAGAAGTTTTACAAAAGCGTAGTGACATGACAGTAATCAGCTGCCGTCTACAAAGGCAAGCAATGGAACACTACATAAAATAATTTTACATTATACATTTTAAATTTTACATTTTAAAATAAAAATGGCAGGAGAGTCTCAACTTTAAAAAAGAAGATCGTAACAGTTATACTACCAGTTGTTACATATGAATGAATACATTGATTGGGCATACTAAATGTGAAGATATATAAACAAATAATCGAAACTACCAAATATGAAATATTAACAAATTCTACCTTTCGATAAGTTAGACCGATTTACAACAAAATTTGTCGGTGAAACAGAGCATGTAGTACGCACTACAAACAATAACATTCAAAACATTAAAACTGAAACTGATACATTAAATCAAGGAATTAAAAGTACTCAGAAAATGCATGCTACGGAGATACAACAAAATCCGTCTGCCAGTTAGAGCATGTACTATGCATTATAAACTACATGCACCACAAGCAGGTACATACACATACATTAAAACTAAAGCTAAACGAATTACATTTTACAAGCAGACGGTTGGAAAACAAACCAGGCACCTGTCACGAAAATTTATATAAGTACACTGGTGTGCAAAACGTAAGCAACAGCAGGGTTTTTTGGCATAACTCCACGAGAAATCAACTGAGGGACATGAAATGCAGAAATGAAGGAGAGTATTATGTACGTAAAGGATGACGAAAGCATTGGAGCTGTAAAAGGAATACAATGCATACGGTATGGAATCAAACAAAAACAAGCTTTATTGAGCGCATAGTATCGTGACTCATGATTGTCTATCCAACAGGAAGAACAACAAGCAGACGTTCCTTAATATGAGATATGCTCTCCCCTCACTGCAATGATTGCTTCGCACCGTCTCTGCATACTCAGAACCAGCTCGAGCAACATTTCTTGCGGTAGGAGTGCCCATTCCTCAATCAGCATCTGTTTGAGATGTTGCGTGTTCTCCGGAGGATGTAAGCGTGCTGTAATGTGTCTCCCCAAAGCATCCCACACATGTTCGATGGGATTTAAATCTGAGGAGTACGCTGGCCAATCCATTCGAGTGATAGCTTCACTTTCCAGTAGCTCCTCAACAGCAAGAGTCCGATGTGGCCGTGCATTGTCATCCATAAAATTTAAGTCTGGGCCAATGGCACCTCGGAACAGACGCACATGGCGAATGAGTACCTCCTCACAATAGTGATCCCCGGTTACAGACCCTCTGTCGAAAATGTGGAGCTCAGTTCGCCCGTTCAGCATAATGCCTCCCCAGACAAGAACTCCAGGACCACCGTTACTGTCTATTCTCCTTGATGTTACTGGAATAAAACCGGGTCTCGACCTCTCTCCAAATGAAAGCGCGTTGAGAATTGCTTCTGTTACTGAACGGACTCTCATCCGTAAAGATGACACGACTCCATTGATCAGTTGTCCAGTTTTTGTGCTCTCTGCACCACTGTAAACGGTGGCCAACTTTCAACGGGAGGCAGCGTTCAGGACGGCCGGCGAATAGGCCCTCTTTGTGAAGACGTCTGACTGCTTGCTGACTGCTGTCGGTCTCTTTTCGCCTGCAGGACGATATATCGGTCATCCTCTGCAGATGTCGTCCTCGGGAGGCCACCACCAACATTTCTAACAGCTGTACCTGTGGTTTGGAACGCTTTCCAAGCACGCGAAACGACACTTTTGTTGATTCCGAACTCTGCAGCTACACTGGTGACAGTACGCCACTTCTCCAGCTTTCCAATCATTCTTCCACGTGTGAAGTCGTCCAGGTGATTTCTTCTAGCCATATTTCACAAACTGACTCACTGGCACTTGCAACGAATATGTTAAATTGCATCTCCATCCTTCCTTTTATTCTACTGTTGAGCTGCGCGCGCCGACATCACGCGTTTTGTGTACGCTCACGTCGTCTCTGACATTTCGTTCCTAATATTTGCATACACATGACGTTTCTACTGACTTACGTGTTCATTGTACTGATCCCCAGACCTCGTTTTCTGCAATTTCATGGCTATCTGCTAAATGTTTACATTGTTGCTTAAGTTTTGCACATCAGTGTGATTACTGGCTTAAAGGGCAAGTCACGAATCTGGATACATTGCTAAAGGGATACATTTGTTAGAAGAATAAGTGCTGAGATAGGACATGCTACAAATGCGAGGATACATTGTTGTGAAGATACATTTGTTAGAGTGGAAGCAAACGACAAATTAAACTAAAATGTAACAAACTGTACAAAACACCAAGATTAGAAAAACAACTAGTAAAGCACAAAATTCGTACACTAGAAATAAATACACAATTAAAAGCATAAAAACTACAAAAAATACATTTTGCATTTTATAAAAGATAAACATTATAATATAAGCATGTGAGTCTCAATTTTAGAAAGAAAAGCAAAGCAATTAAACAACAATTATCATTTATACATTCTTCTTCACAGTTGAATTTGATTTCATTAGGGTTTAAAATAGGCGTGATAAATTTGAGTCATGTGGTCCTATACTGTTACAATTACAAGTTAATGTACTTATTGTACTATTTACAAAAGTGAGAGTACATAGATTAGAACATAGATGCAATATACAGTCATTAGAATCATAATAGAAATGTAAACAATGTTCTGTCATTCAATAAGGCTTAAATATGCCAGTACAAAAGATAGAATAAACAAACCGAATTACAACAAAGTTATCCTCCATTCAAGAAATATACTACAAACTGAAGCATTAAAAAATTAATGCTGAAATTGTATACATTACATTCGACAGGTAAAGAACTAATTGTAACTCTTGCCAGTCGCCTGTCACATAAAATTTAAACTTGGATATTGAATGTTACATATGAATGGGTACAGTGATTGAGGAAACGTATGTCATAAAACGATTGTGTATGGATAAAACTTGTTATATAAGTGAGGATATATAAACGAGCAATCAAAAGTACTAAAGACGAAATGTTAACAATTTTCTGCCGTTCAATAAAGTAGACCGATTTACAACAATCTTGTCTGCTAAACAGAGCATATACTATGCACTACAAACAAATACATACAAAAACATTAAAACTGAAACTAAACATGAAACAATTGACAGGCAAACAACCAAATGGAAAACGTTCCATGTACCAGTCACATAAAATCAAAACAGTACTTAGGCATGTAACATATGTGAGGATACTTTGCTATGAGGATACATTTGTCATAAAAGTAAATTAGTACTTGGATAAGGCATATTACCAATATACAACATAACCTTAAAAACTCCATAGAGGAAAAAAAAAAGAACACGGAAATTATAATATTACAAAGTAAACTATTATGCAGAATTTGATGCGACACCACAGCTTTGGCTCCTATAAAATATTTTTATTCTGCGGAAGAGGAAGTCTGTACCTGAGCGCTACATAGTAACAGGACAATCAAAAACATAACGTTCGGGATCAGCTGATCCACCACAACTACAACGATCATCTACACTTAGCCTAAATCTGAAAAGATAGGCCATGAAGCGACCATGTCCCGCTAGAAGCCATGTTAAAGCCGAATTGACAGCATATAGTTTGGTCGAAACTTTAGGTATGAATTTTAGGACTCGTCTTCCGGTCAATCCATTAGACCAATGCTCTTGCCATTTGCTCTGCAGCAAGTTCCAAGTAAAGTTTTTCAAGTATGATTGTGGTAAGGGAAGTGCCTGCTGTGTACGCTCCTGAGCAAGGGCAGCCTCTTTCGCTATTCGATCCGCCCATTCGTTTCCGAAGAGACCTTGGTTTGATTTAACCCATATTAGATTGGGTCGAAGCGAGGATGAAAAGTGTAACAATAAATGTTGAATTTCTTGAACAAGATGATTTTTACTGTGTTAGTCCAAAATTGCCTCCAGACTGGAAGCTGAGTCAGAAAAAATACACTCATGTCCATAAATTAAGGATAATTCGGAATCACGCGGAAATCGAATTCTAAAATAAATATATCACCTGTAAAATCACTACACACACCTTCAAGAATTATATGCAAATTTCAGGAAGTAACCAGATGACACCGATGGTACGTCACAATGACGAGAGTGTAAGAGAGTGATATATAAGGAATACAGGCAAAGAAGTAAAATTGTTCGCAGGCGCTTTATAAGCATTTCAGTGCAATAACCGAATAGTTATGACACAAAGGACGCATTTGGATGATTTTTTACGTGGTAGAATTATCGGCCGTCTGGAATGTGGGCGTACCCAACTAGAAGTATCAGACGAACTTGGAATTACCCAGAGTGTCATCTCCAGGCTTTGGCAACAATTCCAAGATGATGGTAATGTGAGTAGACGTTACAGCACAGGTCTCCCCAGAGTTACAACGCCGAAAGAGGACCGGTATTTGGCATTACTGCCAAAAGAAACAGGCGGAGCACAGCCTCAAACCTGTCTCGTCAGCTCTCTTCAGTCACTGGTACGACAATTTCAAGGCAGACTGTATACAGACGCTTAGGGCAGATTGGTCTATATGCTCGTAGACCTGTCAGATGCGTTCCACTTACTGCAACTCACTGTCGCCTGCGGTTAGCCTGGAGTAGAGAGCATGTACTGTGAACACCGCAACAGTGGGCTTGTGTGATGTTTTCCGACGAGTCCAGGTTTAGCTTGCAGTCTGATTTTCGCCGAACGTTCATATGGAGAGCTCCAGGTACCCGTTACCACCAAGAAAACATCATTGAACGACACCGTTACGGTGGTTCAGGAGTGCTCGTTTGGGGTGGAATTATTCTGGGTTTCAGAAGAGACCTGCATGTTCAAACTGGAACTATGACAAGCGAAATCTATCGGGACGTCATTCTGGAACAACATATACGTTTGTTTCGGGGTGCCATGGGCGCACAATTTCTGTTTATGGATGACAACGCCCGTCCTCACCGTGCAAACATCGTAAGCGAATGCCTTCAATCGGAGGATATCACCCGTATGGACAGGCCAGCATTCTCGCCGGACTTGAATCCAGTAATACACGTGTGGGGCATGCTTGGCCGACGAGTTGCAGCCCGTCAACCTCCTCCTACGTGTCTACCGGAACTTCGGAGAGCATTGCTTTTTGAGTGGTGTAATATCCTCCAAGATCAGATCGATAATTTGATACTCAGCATGCCTAGGCGTTGTACGGACTGTATTGCATCGTCTGGGAGACATACAATGTATTAACAGTCATACCAGCCATGTAATATTGGTTTTTTGTAAATAAGTTTTTTTGTAATTTGCTCCAGGGAGAACAAATCGCTAATTTTTTTAATAATATTAAACATATAGCATCTTTTTTTGCTCTTTATCTTTTGTTTAATAAATAAGCTTTACAAATAAGTCAAATTTGTTTTACTTCTAACTCTTCTTTTGCCTGATTTTGCATTATCCTTAATTTATGGACATGAGTGTATTTGCAGTTAAAGCCATTCGATATGCGAGTTGAAGCGCTTTCTGAATAGCCAAACGTTCTGAATAGATTGGTAGATCGTTTTAAATTTAGACAATCGCCGGTTCCAGCGAAAAATCAACTGCTAATTCTTTAGAATACAGAGACCACTACTAGTATCAGAAGCCATTCGCGATTCATCTGTAAAAATGGAAAGTTCTGTTTGACTGGGAGGAGTATTTTTAACAAAGATTGATTGTCGCAAATTGAAGTCAGAAGGCCTGCATACAAAGTTTGTGATCCGTAATTCAAAATCATCTGGATAAAATGAAAAGCCCCAAAGTTCTTGCTGTGTACGGAGACGTATAATACTAGCTATTCTGTCATTTTTTGAAAACATTACTTGTAAACGTAAACGTTGTTCAGCTGAGTGTGCCTACGCTACCTACATTATTTTTATCTTCGACATTCTGAATTATATTAGCCAAGACGATGTTACTGCTTACGTTGGAAATAATAGATAACTCACGCGTTAAAGGGCATTCATCTCACAATATCTTAAAACTAACATTAAAAGGGTTCGCAGAATGCAAATCATAAAATTAGATTATAATAATGAGGCTTATAACAACATCCTATTGATTGTACTATTGGAGTCTTATAATTCAGTCTTAAACACACTCCATTCAAAAAAAAATTCTGAAAAGTTTCAAATTTTAAATTACGTCCAAAGGGGCGTTTTTTTAACATTTTGTGTGTTACCTTTATTTATTAAATATCATGTTTTTAGCACTTAAACCATAAATTCAGTTAAAGAACAATATCGCAAAATAATTTTAATCTGAGCATATCTTTAGAATTTCCGATACACAGTCTCACGCTCTGGAGATAAAAAAAATTTTATCTGTACAACGTTGCCATTGCTCGCTTTGAAATACTTGAGTTTGTTAATTAAAAATTCGTTAAAGGTTTAGAAAATATGAAATTGATAATAAAACAAATTCCAAATTTCAAATTTGGGCTCCCAGATGCTCATATTCGTAGCAGGATTATGTCATTTAAAATTCGATGGCTCTAGGTACCGTTGTTTTATCACAATGCGAGAAATATACATACATTTATGCACATTCTTCATTATTTAATGTCTTTAAATATAATACAGGGCTGCAATATTTGGTGGCAACAGTTTGAAAAGGGAACTGACATTTAATGTTTCCGACGCAAAATCGCAAAACGGAAACAATAGTTGTTTCAGGACCCCTTTCAGGGACAAAGCCTCTTTGGACTAAAAATCGACGTACCAAGAAGGAATTGTCCGATGGAAACAAAAATTGGTGGATAGGTAGATTATATACGGAATAGAAAACGACTAGCATTTCAGAAGAATAGAATGATTTTTAAGAGTTACATGGTTACAAAGTAACGAACTCAATAAGGTGTTGATGGATGCACCTCTAGCCCCGGAGTGGCATAGACGGATAAAGCTCCCGGATGGCCTTCTGCGGTATTTCTTGCCACATTTGCTCCACCTGTCGGGCTAGGTCATCAACATTTCCTGGCAGATGCAATCGCCTTCCCATCATATCCCACACATGCCCAATGGGAGAGAGATCTGGCTGGCCAAGGAAGTTGTTGACAAGCTGTAAGACAGTTCATAGTAACGTGCTGTATATGGTCTGGCATTATCTTGCTGAAAAATAAGGCCGAGGTACTGCAAAAGCAACGGCAGCAAAACAGGTATCAGAATGTTGTCGACGTACAGCTGTGCTGTAAGTGTGCCTCTAATGACGACCAAAGGGGTCCGGCTGTCAAGCGAAACGCCACCCCAGAACATAACTCCTGGCTGAGGGCCTGTGTGACGTGCAACAGTGAAAGCAGGATCGGCACGCTGCTCCGGACGTCTCCAGACACGTCTTCGATGATCGTCACGACACAATTTGGAAGCGGGCTCTGTCGCTTCGAAATTCAATCCAGTATTGCAAATTGCCAGTTAATTCTATCATATACAAATTCCAAAATAAATTTGTTTTATTATCTGATTAAATAATGCCGTAATACAAAAAATGATATGTGCATAAAAAAGACAAAAAACAGAGGAGCTAGCAAATAAACATATTTCTTAACCACTGAAAAACTGAAAGTATACTGAAGTTTATATTACCACAGAAGAACTGAAAGCTCTCTTTGACCAGGTATATGTGCCAACTCAGAGGAGTTTCTTCTGCTGAGAAGAAGGAGAATATAACCAGTCCATATCAACTAACTGTGACTATTAAGAATTTCCAGAAGTGAAAATCAAACTCACATTCCTTAAAGCAAAAGTTTATTTAATTCGTATTATGAAGATATCTGCAGCAAGACTTGGTTTAGCGCTGGCCCATTTAGGGCTGTTTTAGTTCAAAGCGTTTTTATTGGAATAGTGGGAATCCCTAAAAATTACAGGCAGCATTAGACTTCCCCAAAACAGAAAGTAATTTATCTGCATTACGTCTTCCCTGTAGTTTTACACAAACGCATTTTTATTATTTCAAACCTTTGTTGCTGTTATTATAAGTATAAATTTATGTATGTAATGACTGATATTGTAACAAATATTACAATTTTTAGTTTTTAATATGTTGTGATAATAAGAAACACGAAAATAAAGCGACAAGAAAAAACGTTTCCCTAGAAACTGAAATGCAAGTGATTAGAAGATTAGACAGTGGTGAACGTCAGTGTCAAATTGGTGTTGCACTGACCTTTTCAACTTCAACAATAAGGACAATTTTCAAGAATAAAGAAAAAATAGTGTTATCAGCAACTACAACTACAAAAACCTCTGCAAATAAAATAACCGGTTCTACAAATAATACGACGGAGGAGATTGGGAAAACGATTTGGTATATGGATTGAACTTAAATAACCCGTTCTAGAAATAATTCGATAAAGGAGATAGGAAAAACGGCAACATGCCATTAAGCCAAGCTATTAATAATGGAAAAAGCGAAAAGAATTTTTAATCACATTCCAATTGAAACAGGAGACCCAAATGAAATTTTCGTTGCAAGTCAAGGATGGCTTAATGTATTTAAACATCGAAATAATCTTCATAACGTACAGATTATAGGGGAAACAATAAGTGTCTGAATAAAGCAGCGGCTGAATTCCCAGCGACATTAAGAAAAATAATTGAACTATCCTCCAGCATTAGTTTATGACGTCGATAAAACGGCCCTATTTTAGAAAGGAACGTCAAAACATACATGTCTATCCCGTGAAGAAAAACATGCATGAAGATTTAAAGCTACGAAAGATCGCTTAACACATTTCCTGAGTATTAACGCCAATGGAGACTTTAAACTAAAGCCACTTCTTGTTTATCATTGCAAAAACCCAAATGCGATGAAAGGAATATCAGAATCAACTTTTCCTGTAATTTAGGAACCTAATAAAAAATCATGGATAACGTTTTCAGAAATTTTTCCAGAATTGGTTCACTGAGCATTTTTGCCCGTCTGTTAAACGCTATTGGGAAATCAAAAAGCTTGAACCAAAATCGCTACTTTTAATGGATGATGCTCCAAGCCACCTAAAGAATTTACCTGACTTAATAACATGCATTCCAGTCGATGTGGGTTTCTTGCCGCCTAACACAACTGCATTAATCCAACCGATGAATTAAGGTGCTATATCAAAATTTAAAGCTTGTGACCTGCGACGAACATTAAGGCAAATGTTTGGAAAAACAGACGGAGATGATAAACAATCAATGGGAGATTTTTGGAGGAACTAAAATAGCATGGATTCTATAGGAAACATAAATATTTTTTGGAATGAGGTAACAAAAAAATGTGTGAAAGAAGTGTGAGAAAGCAATTAGAGAGATATAAAAAAGGACGATGACGCTAGATGTTCTGTTGTTGATATGAACGAAATAGTGGAATTAGCGAAACAAGCAGGTTTAGATGAAGTAATATGGAAGATCTTGAAGAAATGTTGCAAAAAGCAGCAGAAAGTCTTTCAAATGATGAGCTCAAGGAATTAGAGGATAAAGAAGAAGTCAAAAATATTAAAAATAGAGATTATGAAGAAGAGCAAAAATAACTTTCAACGGCATCTTTAAAAACCACTTTAGCTTCCATAACGGAAATTATAAACTTATTCATTGCAAATGACGCAGATTTTGATAGGAGTTCAAAGGAAAGAAGGGGTGTCATGGAGGCCTTGTCCCCTTATCTACAACTTCTTACGGAGCGCAAAAGAAAAATGCAAATAACATTAGATACTTTCTTGATAAAAAAGCAGAAAACTGGAAGTACAGAAAAATCTGAATGATCTATAATATAAAATGTGACTTAAAATTTTATTTTTTTCTATATAACCATTTGTTACGTTTCATTATTTGTAAGAAATAAATTTTTATTTTGTATTGTTATTAAAAACATATTTAATGAACTTACAAAAGACTTGAACTATCTTTTTATTTTATACCCGTTTTATCCTAACCCCGTTATTTACATGATGAGATGACCTTATTTAATACTATTTGGTATAATGCTCTACTTTGAGGGAGCGTAATCCCGCATTAAGGGAGGTTTTACTGTATATCACAATGAAGCAATGGGATCTTAATATACTGTAATAAACAGTGGGATCTATTCTTTGAGAATTCCATGCATTACATCAGAACTATTCTGAAGAAAGGAAGACCATTATAAATAGCTTCATGAAACCTGAGCTTCCATATTCTTTCACGAAGTACAGATGCAAGAAGATAAAGGACGACTAAGTCTTTAATTTGCAGTGAAGGATCGTAAAGACACGAATGAATTGAAATAAAAGGCCATGCGTATATAGGTATGCAATGCATCTTTTTAAATTTATAAATTAGTAAATTATTAGTCTTTTTAACGTTTTATGTAACTTTTCAAACAAAACCAGTACTTTGTGCTTGAATTTAAGAGACTCATACCACACTTAACAACATCAGAACCAACTTAACAACATTCTTAAAAGCTGTTATTTAGTTTACTCATGATATTTCACTGTGGGCTGAAACCGTTGAGTTGGCTTCCGACACAGATAAATATGTATTTATCCACAGGAAATTTAATGTCAACTCAGCAAATGCATTTATTTGATCTATATACGCTATGTTACACTGGCACGGTTACAGGGCCCTTGAATACTTTATCTTCGATATATTTTTAGAAAGAATACACTACTGAATACCAGCGGAAAAATATTTTCAATGAAACTTATATGAAAATTGTTTCTTAATTTCTGAAGTTTTGCCGAATTTTTGAAAGCCCCTTTGTTTTTCAAAATATTTGGCATTTATGATTTTAAAATTGAAAAATCTAAAATTATATCGGAGATAAAATTTTGAAATTTTTACTGATTATAAAACAAACTTTTTGTCATCTTTTGAAGCAAGAATGATAAGCATATTAATCGAGCGATCTTCTATAGTTATTTTAAAAGCATTTGTTGCAGTCTGAAGCAGACAAAATTTAAAAGCATTTTCAGTTTGCCATCTTGGCTCACTTACTGACGAATTGGTGACATTCTGTCTTCATTTTAGCTTTAAATAACATACCTATTCTAACATTGTTATTGCATTCTGTTTCCGAAACTAAATATTCAAAGCGATTGCTTCATTCTCTAAATGAAGACCATTTATTCTTCATAATTGTTTCATTTATGCTTGCGTTTTAATAACGAATAAAACTTTCATCACTGAAAACGTGCAACTGAGCCTGAAAAAAGGAAATAAAATGCAGTTTAAAAAATACTTTTACACGATAAGCTTTTATTTAAAATATATATTAATGCACTAAGTAGAGCAAAGTAATTTATCATGTAGTTTGATGGAAGACATGGAATAATTAATTCTATTTACAGAATTCATATGCAGTTTTATACCCCGAATACGAAAAATGCAGGGCCCTTAAATAAAGAAATCTATTAATTTAATTGCATTGCCAATGTATAAGACATTATTTAAAAAAATTTAATTAATTTATTTGCATAATCAATGTATAGCCGTTATCGTTTTAAATTTATTATGGACGTTTCACGATTTTAATATTCAAGTTATAAATTTGTATAAGAATTCTGCAAATAGAATTATTTAATCTGTTATTACCTTTAAACTATGTGATAAATTATTTTACTCCTTTTAGTGCATTAATTAGTATTCTCTTTGAAATAAAAGCTTGTTCATCGCAGAGTCACCAGATTATTTTTTGATGCAGGAAAAATGTTCAGTGCTCTCGCCGTGACTCAAATCCTGGACCTCTCGAATACGCGTCGAGTGTGATTCCCTTTACGCTTCGAAGTCATGCAGAAAAGAGAGAGAAAATGTCTTATATACGTTCCCTTTTAAAGGGCGTCTGTGAACTAAGGGACACAGTCACCAAATCCTGGTGGTGACGAATTATCGTCCAACACCCTTTAGTTATTTTGCCACTTGTAGAGTCATCAGATTTTTTTGAAGCAGGAGACGTGAAAAATGTGCAGTGCCCTCGCCGGGACTCGAACCTGGACCTCTCGAATTCGCTTAGAGTGTTCCATCGTTACACAACGAAGGCATTCAGAAAGGAGGGAGAAAATACCTTATACTATAGAAACTCTTGTTTTAATTGCGCAGTATTTGGGAATGTATTTTGTAGAACAACTGGAAGGGCAAATTTTCTTCCGTAAATTTTGTCGGAGGTCGGAAATACTACTCTAAAAACACAGTTGCATGTTGTTGTATAATAAACATCGAGTCTATTGAAACGTTTGGATAGGCAATAATGGTAACAGGCAATGACAGGCAATAATGGATTTCTTTCTAAAGGTATTGATAAAAGAGGTGACCTAACTACGTAAGCAAAATTTTTTGAAATGCTGAGCATATCATGAAATTGAGGAAATATATTGCTGGATATGGTAGGTCTTTTGGTACTAGTCACATCGGCTGCAAAGTCTGGGTGATATTCTACAAGGCAAGATGAATATTGAAAATTATAGAGTAGAATATCAAAACTAAGTTACTTGACAGTTATGAAAGCAAACTTGCAATCCTGAGTGATATTTACACTCGCCGGGCTGATTACAAATCCTTGTACTTATGACGGCTGATACAAATTGGTTCATTGGCCAAAATGACCGGGCATGAAATAATAGTACTTGCATTAAAATGTAGAACTAACTAATTAGTAAAATAAAAATGATTATTCAAAATTAAACTGATCTATCTATCTACATGTGCTTATTGCAGGTCCAAGTTTGCCAAATGAGACATTTTTATTACCTGTTCTGCTTATCGTAAGGTATTTTGAGCAATATTTTAAGGCGTCTCGTGTACTTACTTGTTATGCAACTTAGAAAGTAGCTGCGGAAGGATTTATCACATGCCTGTGATGAAACCAAAAAGAATTGTGATTCGAAGGTTAATTTGCATTTGGTGCATTTTCAGATCTCATCTGAAGTAAAATAGTTTTGACAGTCTGTTCGACAATCTTGCTATCAACAATCAATCAGAAATACAGAAATTAAAAATATTTCGTTAAAACTAGCGTGTTTTGTTCTGCCCTTATTAGCATATTTATACACAGAAGCAACGTAAACCCTTTTCCTGTTACCGTTTACGTTATTTGTTACCCAGAGGTTTTCTAACTTCACATGTTTGTGATTTTGTTACTTCCCATAATATGTAAAAGCTTAATTCAAAATGTCATAAAACTCCTTTATTTCGTATTTTAGTTTTAATTTTTTAACTTTTGAGAAACAGAATAACTGAAATAGTCATATGCAGAAATAAACATTTAGACTAAAGATGGATTGAGATGATTTGATTGAAACGAATCCACAATATGGTTCTTTTCTTCGTTCTTGCCCCCAAAAGTAAAATACGTCATTAAATAGAATCTTACGTAAATAACATTATTTTCTGTATTAAATAATGTAATAATATTGAATCTCATATGTTTGATCCATTTGCGTAATATTTAAATGGATTCTTATGCTTCAGAAATTTAATTTGTGGGGAATTCAAAGGCACATTTATTTGAAATCTTTTATGATTCATCTAACATCAGTAAAATGCCTCCAGTTATTTGAAATGAGCAGGGAGTGGAAACATTCCTTGCGTGGAACAAAAAACATTTTAGAAAAATTCGCCATTCATAATAAAGAATTTTAATCGCCTTTGCCATAAGTAACATTAAGGTAAATAATGAGATAGCTAAGTAAAATCTTAAGAGGAAAATCGTTTAGTAAAGCTAGCCTTTTAGAGAAGCCATTCCGAAAATCTTTGATCTTTAAAAGATTTTAAGATTAGTTGGTGGATGAAAAGCGACCAATTTAGTTAGCATGTTTTGAAGTAATCCATGAATATCAGAAGCACAAGGAGTTTTACATTAAAAACGTAATTACATGCAGTATAATTTGAACAATTATAGAAGTTAAGAAGTGTGCATCGCTTAAACCTTTCACGGTTTCATAATGATAGCACAGATTAAATTTCAAAATTAATTCCTTATTTCGAAATCATTTAAAAAATAATGGTACTGTAAAAAATAATGGTTTTAAAAGCTGAACATTGCAAGAAAATTAGAGAAAAAGATCTTTTGCAATATAAATTTAGTTACTAGGAATAAACCAATGTAATTTGCAATGTAATGAAAGCAATTGTGTTGTTAAGTTCGCCATAGTAATTCGACGTTAGTGAAAAAGTTATGTTTTGATTAAAAAACACGTATGCAACTTTACATCAAAGCAGGGAATTCGGTTATTTATTCATAATTGAAATGTTAATAGCAAACAATATATGTTTAGTATAATCAGTCTTACAAAATGCAAGATAAAGGAATATGCTGTAAGGGAAGCATACCATAGCAATAAATGTGACCACATCTGATCTTCGTACAGCCCCTACAACGAAGTTCCAAACAATGTAATAAGTAGTCTAGCGCATCAGAGGGCAGCTATTACGCTTTCTCTATTATAGCTGTTTTCAGTTCTTTAAAGTCCCGTTCACACGCAACTCTCCTTCGCAACAAGCCAGTGTTTGTATTAGGGAGAAACGAGGCTATAAAGTAGTTTCGCCTTCAGGACCGTTTCAAATGCACATCGTCTTACATCCCGTAACCCAAAAGCCACTGCGAGCAAGACCAAATGATTTAAAGAAGAGAAGCAATTACATATCACGCATGCTACTAAACGATTTTAAATGAAATGTTTTATGCATGTTAAAATTCCAAACTTTGCTTTTTGAAAAAAAAATGAATAAAACGACAAATTAAAATTATAAATATTAATTATAAATGTTTTAATATTAATTATAAATGTTTTAATATTAATTATAAATGCTTTAGAAAGTATATTATAATTAATCCATGTATTAATTGTTTTGAAGGTGTTTTACAAAGAACTTTTGTCTTACAGAACCATTTAATAATAGTCATAAAAAGTAGAAAGTTCTTAAATAAAAAAAATCATTCAAAAGTCCCCTTGTCGCGTTGAAGCCGATATGCGAGTCTGAGCGCCTTAACTTTTATTTTAATTTGAACGGCATTTCTGTAATAACCTTGTCTAAGATCAGATAACCTTATCTGTACTCACTCATAAATTTCCGTATCTCGTACGGTTCGATTAATTTTTTTGAAGATATTGCATTCCCAGACATCTATCAACGCGGTTGTTCCGCTGAGAGCCCAGCGAGCAGTCAGTTGCACGTCAGCCATAGTGTTTACTAAAATTAAGTGAACTGCGAAATCGCCAAGTACAGTATAGGAAATCTCGCCATTTGCCTTGGAGTATCAGAGACAGATCTTACTGTAGGACTCTGAAAATCGAAGTGGCCTGCCAGGCAGATTCCTGATTTGAAACCCTATTAGCTCAATTTAGGGTTTCATGTCGCCGTCATCAGGCTGGGATTTTCTGATTTCTTTGTCATCCCATAATCTGATTCAAATTAAATTGAAATTGTAATTTTTTGTACAATCGAATTAACGAGCTCGTATTTCGCTTCGACCACTGAAAAATACTAAAGAAAATTCTTTACGATCACAAATAGTCCTCTCATATTCCTGCGTTGCATCCAGTTGGCCATCCGGAATTCTCTATTCTAGAAATTTGATATTCAGATCTACGAATCATGATCTGTGCTGAGCAGGAACTTGCACCTGTAGAAACAGCGGTGAAAATATTGTACGGCTGAACAATAGCGAACAATAGCAAGTAACTTATTACTGGTGAGACAATAATTCCTCTCCGATTTAGATAGACACATGCTCCAGTATTCCAGTATGTTAAGAAAGGTCTTAACCGTTTCTTTCTTGCACATTGCTTGCATACGTGTGAGGAATAAATGGTTTGTTGAGCTGAGCATGCATCAAAATTATCGCAGTGCGATGGAAGAAACATACTTCACAAATCTCCTGTCTCAACTTGAAAGCACTAAGAATTTTTTCAGCTGCTGGACATTTTAGGTGCATATCTAGTCTTTAACAACTGACACTTTTTCAAGATCCGTATACCCACCTTTGGCAGAGATGACATGCCCGAGGTAAGTCACTTTTTTTTTCTGAACAATTTGCATTTGGCAGGACCTAAGTTTAGACTAGCGTCCTTCAATTTCTAAAACACGTTTGCTAAGATTTCTAAATGCTCTTCAAAACTTTTGCCGACGATGATGATGTCTTCAAAGTATATCAGAGAGGCTTCGTAAGTCAGTATGGTCTCCATAAGACATTCGTTTGTTGCCAACTCGTTACATAATCCAAACCGCATCACCTTGAATTGCCAAAGTCTTGTCCGTCAGTAAATGCCGTCTATTCTCGATTTTCAGGTTTATTTCTATGTTCCAATATCACCTCTTTAGATCAAGCGCCTAAACCCAGTTGCTTCCAGAAAGAGGGTTCAGAATGTCATCAATTCTAGGACGAGGAAAGCTATCTTTCTTTGTAATGTTGTTCAACCGTCGACAGTCAAGGCAAAATCTAATTGAACTATCTTTCTTTCTAAGGAAAACGTTGGGAGAGAACCCAGTACTTGCTGAAGGCTTGATAACGTTGTTTTCTTTCATGTCTTTTAGAAGTTTCCCATCTTCGTCTTTAGCAATGGGTTAGCGTCTTGGATGTTGCTTGATTAATGGATGATCTGTCATATTTATTCTATCCTCAGTCAAACTGCGTTCGAACTACGTCAGAAGATTAGTGGTAGAAAACATCTTGAAATTCTTGAATAACTATTTGGCAGCACGTTTCTCACAGAGATTTACAGACTATTGGGTCGTTTAACGAAGATCACTAGAGTAGATGCTGCAACTACTTCGCCTATCCTATTGACTTTCGACTTATCGCTGATTTCGAGACTTCTTCCTGGAATGATGGTCCTCAATAAATTGGCTAGCGTCGAGGCTACTAGTTCTTTTTTCGGACGGTTACAGTTCTCAGGATATTCTATTATGTAGTACCGGAAATTTCCGTTTTCAACTATGGAGCCAGATAGTAAAAATTCTGTTCTTGCTCGTACTATGACATCGACTTGAGCTATGATTTGGTGGTTGGATTTAATTAATTTATCTTTAATTCCAAACAGGGTTATGTTCTGAGAGGGAAAATGTAGTTCGTTATTTTTGAAGTCCAATTTTATTTCCTTTTTAAGTGTAATCCAAATATGTGTTGGAGTTTTTATTAACTTAAGTTTTTAAGTTTTAACGTTCAATATCACATGAAAGTCAAGATTAGGATAACAATTCTAAATCACATGAATATGACAAATACTGCATGGGTGTAAAAGTTTGTGGCATACATAATAAACAACATTTAGACTGCAAAACTTGTTTGTTCAAATAAACAGTAAATAGTACCAGATAATACTCCAACAGCGAATTTAAGGTTACGTTGTGTGAAATTTAAAATAAACTATTGGGTCCAGTGTTCTAAATTAAAAGTGAAGACATTACAAGATAAGTTAAATTAAATATAGGATTTATTAAGAGATAAACTGACTTAGTACAAAATTTTACATAGGTGATGGTGGTGTGGTACAAAAATAAAATAAAATTTTTCATACCGTTTTTCGACAATGGTAAGGGTACATGAAGATACGTGGATACACAATCATGGCTGTAGATGTCAACAAAAATTTTCTTGGTTGATCATTCGGTTTCTAAAAGGAAAGAAAAAAATTAGTTAGATATAGAAATTTCTTTTTGTCATTCTCGTCGCCTTCCCTTGGGGCTTTCTCTCCTCCATTTCTTCAGACATCGTTCTATGATAACGCAGACAGCTACTCCGGACGAAGCGACAGTTTTCTGGTCTCGTGACACCTTCAGTATAATTTTCCTTCCCGCCGTCTGCCAACGTCTCTCCTCGTAGATCGCTCCAAGCCTTTTTCATCTTTCCGCCAAATACCCGTTTGGCGATCCGAGATGGTACAAAACAGGCCAAGTGCCCGGCAACCCCAGGGGAAAGAATGCACACAGGAAGGTGAAGCAAGGTAGTTCGAACGCCTGAAGTTGGCGAATAATCGCCGATCCTCCAAGGTCATCAACCTGTCAGCAAGAGCTAGCCTCGTCTCGGGGTCCCAATCCAGCATGGTGAAAGCCTGCAAGTAAGCAAATCACCCCGTCCCCTCAACCTCGGCGTAGCGTATTTGTAGGTATAAGGTATCCTCTCCGGCAGGGTGCAGAAATCTCACTTGATGACAGATGTTTCCCAGACCACTGTCTGGCGGGTGAAGGAAAATCGAAAACAAAGTCATAAATCTTGATTCCCCAAAAGGCAACGTAAAAAGTTTTCGAAAGGAATTAAGGATTTGTTTTTAAATACTAATTAATACAAGACCGAAGAAAAGTACTTCAATTAAAATATAATAATCACATAGAAAAATTTCTTATGTTTTCTACAACACCAAACACGACCACCATAGTCAGAAAATATAAATTACTTCAATTAAAATAGAATAATCGCATAGAAAAAAATTTTATGTTTTCCACAACACCAAACACGACCACCATAGTCAGAAAATAAAAATTACTTCAATTAAAATATAATATCACATAGGAAAAATTTTATGTTTTCCGCAACGCCAAACACGACCATAATAGTCAGAAAATATGGATCCCAAATTAGCAGAAAAGGGGCACATTAAACTTAATTAAAACTTTAAACACCAACTTGTGTAAGCAAAATCTTTAAAAAAAAACTTTAAAAATTGACCTTAAGGGTCAACTTAACAAGAGATTAAACATTAAGCAACCAAGTTAAGAATAAGTATTAAGTAAAGAAAAAAATTTAAATAGTTAACCAAATTGCCAAAAGGAAAAGAAAAAAATTAATTACTCAAGCAACTTAAAATCAGAGTTAACCAAAACTGTCAAAAAAAATTTAAATGACAACAATTACTTTTCAACAAGGCAAAGAAACTTAATATCCACTAGAAAATAAACACAAATTAATAACCTTTAAGTCTGATAGCAGTTAAATCATTACAATTAAGACATTTAAATTCACACTGAAATAGCTAAGTATATAATACATAACATATGCAAGGATTTGTAATATCTGCCACATATGCTGCGTGATGGTAGGCGGCACTCGCAAACGTGATATAGATTTTTATATTTGCTTCGGTGACAATTTTACCACTGGGATCTGTCTGGAAAGTAACGCATGGCCGCGTCCAGATGAATTTACCTTCCAACTCCAGAGACAGACCTTTTCAGGTGGCAGAAATATTGCCTCCTGTATGGAGTTGTGTTGGCAGGCAAACAAATTGTGTTGGCAGGCAAACAAATTGTGTTGGCAGGGGTATGTTGAAGAGCACAACGTTAACCTGCGATGCTCAGAGAGAGTAGAAGAAACCTTTAAATATCTTCTAGTGCAACGTTAAAATCTGAAACCTTTCAGAGTTTCTTTCTTTCTGTTTTTTTTTATTCTTACAGTTGCTTAAAGTTTTCTGTTTGGATTATTACCCAGAATTAGTTTGTTTAATGAAGTATGAAACATTCGTATGCAATATGCATGGAAGTTTCTCATTGCTAAACGCATGTCATTATTGTGTAATTGGAAGCATATCCGGTTAGCAATCGGGAAGTTTGAAGTTCGAATCTCAGGTACGGCACTAGTGATTTGTGTTATTTTCTGCTCCGATGAATACCGAATCTCTCTATGAGTGGCGCCTGAGCTAAGGCGTTGTGGAAAATAACTCGTGACCACCTGTTTCAGGCGACTAAATTTCCTTCTCCTTTTTCACCCTTAAAGCGGAGGGAGTGAGATGTTCCCCTTCCTGGCCTCGTGCATTTGCTGGGTATTTGGAAGAATATCCGAAAAGCATTTGGAGCTCGAATCCTAGAAAAATAATTTTTTCTTGTTTCCTTCTCCGATAAATACTTAATTACTCTACATATAAACTCTTAGGTTACTTTTGTATAGTCTACCTACTGTTACTGACTTATTGAGTTTAAGCTAACTAAATTCAAATGCTACAAAGACTGAAAAATTTTTTATTTTCTTTTAAATAATTTTATCGATACAAAATTTGTAATAAGTTCATATTTTATACACTTTTACATAAATAATGGAACTACTTACCCAGATAATTTAGTGACACTCGTTTTGTGCATAGCATGTATACGTAGTATGCTGCTCATAAAGTCGGGAACTGCGCTCAAAAACTGACATATTACTTCGAATTTATGCAGCACTTTCTGAGATGTAACTTTAGACCTAAACTCAAAGCAAATATTTTAGCAACTTATTTCTCTCTATCTCTCACTTCCTAGAGATCGGGACTTAAATAATCAAGGTCTCGAAAAACAGAATGATTTTAAGATAAATACTTTTAAAATCAATTATAAAATCATTAAATTTTTTTTATTATTTCCCCTATTTTTTAATTAAAAGCCTGCTAGTCTTAAATTCGTGGGCGGCTTTTTTTTTGTTACCTTTTACAGTTCTTTCAGTAGAAACCTATTGCCATTTAAATTCGAAGGAATACGATATTTCCATTATATTTAGAAAAAACTGAAAATGTTTTCATAGTCAACAAGTGTTACTGGATATGGAGAACAATGACTTTATTATTTCCGAAGGGCAGTCACTAATCATACCTTTCAGCATTTCTTGCGTGGAATTTTGCGTCTTTGGGACCTTCTTTTTGAAGCTACCTGAATGAAAGAGTGCACAGGAATAACTCTTTTTTCGCAAACTGCGAAAGATACAGGAGCCAACGTAAACACGCATAGGTCAGGGAATTAGTGGCAGTTCAGGTAATTCCGACTGCAATATTACGACGGATACTGTGTACATCTAACTTCAAATATAATCTTGTTAGTATATGTTTAACTACAATTATGTGTGTGTACTCCTGTATATTAGGTAATAAGGTTTATTTGCCATCTCAGCGTTTCCTAAAATCTAATGTTAGTGTCATAATATTATAGTAAATTGACGCAAGCATTCTCTGCGCTCTTGGTTGCAAAGATACGCAATGCAGCGCTTAGTCATCATTTGCAATATTAATCGAGGAATTTCTGGAAACCGAATGTAATTCCCTGGACTGCATATGTTATGTTGGTTTCTAGATCTTAGACAGATTTCTCGTATTATACCTATAAACTCTTCCTATTAGGTATCCCTACAGAAAAGAAGCCAGGGGTGAAAAATACTGAAGCATACAGAAAGCGAATACAGAGAGTATCAAGAGATCTGATGATCACAGACACCGATGCATTACGCGGCAGTCGATTTTATCATTTTATTGACTAGTAAACATTCTGCACTGTATCCATTGTTCATAAGAACATTTTATTTCTACATGAAAATAGATGGCTGTTAAAATGTTTCCTAAGGGCGAAGTGATCATAAACTTCCTAAGCGGGAGTCCTATTAAGAAAGAGAAAGCAGCAGGACAGTGAACGTGTAAATTTTTACCCCGATCCATCAAAAATTCGTAAAGTGAGTCCATATTTTCATTTCTATAGAAAAATTAAAATAAGAGTTATTTCCTTAACATGCTGGATTTAACTTACCCCAATTAGTATTTTTCTGAAGAGATAGATTCAGCAGTCTGCTGAATAAAAAGGACATTAATACGTCTACACTGATTTATTGACTAAATGGTGTACATAACTAGTTCATTACTTTTCAGGCTGTATATAGAATTTTCATCTTCCGGTCATGTGGCAATACAGACTGTAATATTTCAGAATGCATCAATATCTCGAATGCAAACTTTCAGCGGTCGAGCTGGTACGGTGGTAGGGAAGCTATTTATTATATCACAGGACACAGGCTCGAATCCTGGAGAAGGCATAGATGTTAGTAAATGTTCTTTTTCTTAGAGGCATCAAGGCATTTATTCTAGATCGAAATTAAGACAGAGCTGGAAGACTCATTCTGTCACCTTGTAGAGTCATTAGGTTATTTTGGAAGCAGGTGAGATGAAAAATTGCCAACGCCTTCGCCGGGAATCGAACCATGGACCACTTGAATACGCTTCGAGCCTGCTGACCGCTACATCACAAAGGCATGCGAAGAAGGCGGGAGAAATACCTTATATACTTCCCCTTTTAAAGGACGACTGGGGATTAGGGGACCCAGTCACCAAATCCTGGTTCTGGAGAACCATCACCCACCGCCATTTTAGTTCAGGCGTCACTTATTATTTAGAATTAATTTATTTTAGAATTTTTCGAAACAAGGAGATGGGAAATATGAGCAACGCTTTCGCCGGGACTCAAATTTGTAACGCTTTCGCCGGGACTCAAATCTTCTTGGTGTAGTGATCAGCACGCCAAGCGTGCTGATCACTACACCAAGAAGGCATGCAAAGATGGCGGGAGAAATACCTTATCACCTACGCAATTAGGAAAACAGTGCTTGTACACTCTCCGACATTGAAAATGCAACACCAAGAAGGAGTGGCCAGAAAGTGATGAAACTCGGCAAATAAAGCGAGACAGCAACGAAAAATAAGTGATCTTTACTTGCAAATGATATGCGTAATACAGAGCGAGATCAGAGTCAGCTCAGTAGGTTGTAGGACCACCTTGGACGGCGATACACGAAGCAACACGTCTAGGTACAGATTCAATAAGACTACGGATGGTGTCCTGAAGAATGGTTTTCCATTCCCTGGTAACTATTTGCCGCAGTTCATCTTCTGAACGTGGCAATAGCATGGTCTGCAAATGGCTACTAATCACATCCCAAATGTGTGCGATTGGTGAAAGATCAAGTGAGAACGGTGGCCATGGAAGCATTTGCTCACTTTGAAGAGCACGTTGACTGATGAGAGCAGTGTGTGTTCTGGCATTATCCTGCAGATAAAGGGCACTGAGCATTCTCTAAAGATCGGGTAATGTCACTGCTCGCAGCACATCATCCAGCGCTCTAAAATAATCTTAGAGCTGTCCAGTGGACATGTTGACGTGTCCACCTCAAACCTTCTCCTCTAGGACGTGATGTGAGTGGCACGCAAACGGCTTGTCGCCTTGCGTTCAGATCTGTTTCATAAAATCTGTAAGCACGGTTGATATTGATATCAACCTCCCAATGGCTGCAGCAAGGGAGGATCTGAGTTGAGTCGCAGTTGAGATTCTATTCTTTCGTAAGCATAGCGAAAAATATCGGTCATCAGTCCTGGTCGTAGCGGTTGGCCGTCCTTGGCTAAACTTCCCGGATGCCGCATCTGTGGCTAGAAATTGTTGCCAAGGTCTTTGAACCACAGAAAGACTCACATTTAGCCATCTAGTCACTTCTCTCTGCCTCTAGTCTCCCAATATCTCTCCATCTCATTTCTTCGGGTAAATGATGCCCTGGAGGTCATTATTACAAATTGGCTATCCCAGATTTCTTATCTCAGTATCACAGCTAAATTTCCAGGCTTGCTCTGAAAATTTTATTCTCTTTGTAGATGATACACTTCGAATGCAGCGCCACTAATTTGATACTGCAGTTTTACGCAGCAATTCGTATTTGACAACATATTCAAATTTTATACGGATTGGCTAATTTGTGAATGAGTTATCGCTATTTTTGTGCTGTTTTCCTAAATTTTTGGAAACCAGAGTATTTTGGAAGTTTACTAATTTCACTTAACAGAGGAGAAAGTATGTCTTGATGGAATTTCTAATTCAAGTTCTTCTGTGTTATGCTCGAATTACGATACCCTACATTTAGAAATTCAAAAAAGTTTTCCAGTAATACTTTTGCTTTCTGTAGAGGATGAGGTCACCATCTACTATTTACCATAGGTTAGTCGGTTTTGTCTCACGTCCGCCACTATTGAGTGCAAGAGCTCCTGGTAGGTAGCAAGCGTATGCAGTAGACCAACAAAAGGCAGTATATTTCCATTGTATCTGTGTGCTGCACTGTATCTGCAACTGTATTTCCAATTCATCTGGCAGCGGACAGCTTTAATGCTGTAGGGTATGTGCTTGCATTGAATAGAATTGAGATTATGTGATTAATAGCATACAAAACAATACAGTAACATACAACAGGATACAGTAATATAAGTAGGTTAATAAAATGCAATAGAAATAACACAATAGAGCAGAATATGTTAAGTGTATTACATATAAATAAGTTAATACGTAGATGTGTGAGTGAATTAACAAATTCCAGTCTTGATTATGCATTAAGTGCTAAACTGGTATGGGACGAAATTCAAAAGTTCATATTCAAGATATGAGACATCATTTCATATTTCCATGAGTCAAGTCACATCAGTTCATATGTCTTTTGTGTTGCAGAGATTCTGTGATACTATGCTTTAAACGTACATTAGCATAGGATCCGTTTAGAAAGTACTATTATGCTACAAAATAAATGTCGTAGTAAACTGTTTGAAATGACAAATCTGTAGAAATATGTCGGGAAGTATCTATGTCCGCTGATGAAGGGTATTAATTGTGAAATGGAGATCGTTTGAAGTATATTTACTTTTAGTATATGCTAATTGTGTGTGTCTTCCTTGTTGTATGGTGATCGTTTCGTTTTGCTACAGGATATATATGCCTTGCTCTTGAGTTAATGCTTGTGATACGAACAGGGTAGTGAAATGTCTTGAATGTCGTTCTTGTTGTTATTGACAGCCCCTTTTGAGGTTCAGGTAATACTATACTTTCTCGCATATTTTCCGCCTTTTTTGGCTAATTTTATCATACGGAAATATGAAGAGGAAAGTTATACGAACAATTTAATTTCCGAAGGACACCTTTACACTAAGAGCATAGCAAATGAAATGTATACATGGGTAAATACCGGTAACTATCGAACTTACATTCCAAACAAAATGCATAGTAATATTAGCATTACAATATATACTAAAATATCTTAATTTGTACTTCCCTGTACATTGAATCTCGCCGATTCTTATTGTCGTCTGGAGTCTTCATTGTTGTTTACAAATTATTCAGTTCTGCTGAAACTGTGTCGTCTGCTAGAATTTACAAATTGTCGACATTGCCATCATTGTTATTGTCACTATTCAGTCGGTCTTCCTCACGCAGTGACTTTCAGAACAGTCAAGAGCATTAGATATCCTTCTTTTCTTAAAGTGTTTTACTATAATTTCTCCATCACTCAGAGGTCATAGATCCGAAATCCACGAGCAAATCCATTAGTAAAACGAAAACAACCACTACATAGACGAATTCGTTTTAAACTTTAGGGAGCTTTCTTTCTGAATGACTTGAAGAAGGAGAAATTGTGTTTGTGGGGTTTTACTTATTTAATTCTAGATTTCTATCTTAGAACTCCACGAACACTAACAAGCGAATAATCGCTTAAGTGTGTGAATAAACACGTAAGTCGTAAGAAGGGTTACTACACTTTGTTTTTCAGAATAATTACAATCAACTTCTAACTGGAGTATATACAAAGCTTCCACTCGGTCTTGAACTTAAATAATAATGAATTTAAATTAAAGTAAGCTTAACTAAAGCTATTTGAAGAGTATAGCCGAAATCTACGTAGTTGGACCCTAAATATTAATTAAATCGGCGAAGCCAAGCAAGGACCTAAGATATGGCCGAGCGTAGTAACTAAGGGAGAATTTAGCCAAAGGCAAACGCGCGCTAGTCAAGAAAGCAGACTTTCTCTCTAGAAGTCAGTAAAACCTCGACTTAAATAGTACTTATTTCATTACTTACTTCATTAAATAGTACTCTTACTCATTTGCATTTACTGTGTTTCTGAAATTACCTTCTGGCGGGAAATTGTAAGCTGAAATTAGAATAAGATAGGAAAGATACAAAACTTAAAATAACTGTTAATAAACTTAGAATAAACCTTACACATTAATATTTAAAACAATTGCATACTATAGCGCTAAAAACGTAGAGATAAAATTATTTGAAAAATACAGTATATATTTAAAAAAAGTGTATAGAGTGCATAGAACATCTTCAGTCAATATAAAAAAATTAAGAAACAACTAATGAAATCATTAATCATAGCGCGAAAAACTAAAAAACTGTTTTTCTTTAATTTAGTGATTTAGTGTAACTATAATTATACGTTATGTTCAAAATTCATCATGTGCTCATATGCAGCATTTGAAAACACATTCCTTTTGAATAACGTGGCATAATATTCATTTCAACACACTGCCTGAGAGGAGTTTTTTCCCAACTAGACTGTGATCGGCTTCCCGTTCTGATTTCTTTTTTTAGAAGACCGTGATCAAACTGAGTGCTTTTAAGCCAAAGAAAAAGGGCAAAGAGATAAAGGAAAGTTGCTGAATGAGAACAAAATCCTTTCACGAGAGGTACGTGCCTTTACGCAAAATTTAAGATCAGATCATTGCATGATGAGACTTGCAATTTTTTTCTCGGCTTAAACCTAGAACGTGAGACAAGAAAGCTTCTTTTTGAATTTTATAGTGAATTATTTCGGAAGTCATTTGCCTGAGATATAAACGTTTTCTAGCATAGCGTGTTTATGTAAAAATAAGAAAGTATGTAATGCTAACCTTATGTGGATGCTCATTTTATCAGAGAATGGTATATATAACTCTGATCTTCTTCTTGTTTATCCAAATGATGGCTTAGGTATTAATGTTTTATTATACTTTTTACGAACGTGATACTAAAAGTGTTCTACAAGAATTTGCGACATCTGCTAATTCGGAAACTTTGTGTGTTTTTTCAATATATTAAGTTTGGTAACATAAACAGCACTTTTCTCTTTTGGAAGGAACATCAGAGAACTTAATGCTAAAAGTAACATAATTCATTACATGTGCGAAACTGAATTTTGATACTAAGGTAGGACAACGTATTTTATTTTACTTATTATTATTTGTTTACATTTCCAACGCATAAAAAGGCCTTTAGAAATTTGTTCTGAGGCTATGAGATACAAGTAAAATGCAGAATAAAGGAGTACAGGTAAAATTCAATAGTAGAACCAGAGTTCAGACGTAAAACGTAAAAAGGAAAATTTTAAATACTATGAAAATAGTTTAAAGCGATTTCAAGCCTCAACAATAGTGTTTAAATAGATAACTCTGTGTTACAGAGCGACAAAGAAGGAGGTGATCGCCGTTAGTGAAGCCGGAATTGCAGAAGAGATTCTCATAACGATTATCGAAAATTCCAATTTTGCTTAAACAACATATTTACGATTTTTTTAGAGATAGATAAACAGCACAACTTCATAAAAGATGTTTTTTCTGCTGAACGAATAGTTTGACGTATGTTATTGCACATTTTGTTGCATGAACTTCACCAACTTAGTGTCTTAAGTTCCTTATTATTCTCTTAAGTTTTATTTTCTCTAGATATATGGTAAAATCGTTTAGCAGATGCCTAGATTGTGAATTATGTTTTGAATGAGCAACAGTTGTTATCATAACTGAATGTATCTAAAAACCTTCCTAAAATAATGTTCTGATTTAGATATCGGTTCGCAAAATTAGAAATCCAGGCCTACGGCTCCTTTCAGTTCTTCCATAAAGTACATACCGCTGATACAAATTTTATTTTATATAAAGTATTTCGTGAAATAAAAGTATAATTCAATGCTTTGTATTCAAAGTTTATTTTTGAAAAATACTGTTCCCCTTTTATGGATTTTGGATTCATGTCTTCAGCAACTCTCTTTCTCTTGCTTTGAAAGAAATTGAAAGAAATATAGAAAAGTCTAAGGAATGCTCATTAATTTTATTACAAATCTTTATCCAAATATCAATATGCGATCAAATTTGTACAATTAAATTATTTTATGAATTTACGAATGAACAAAAGAACGGATTAAAAAATCCAGTTTCTTTAAAATGAAGAAAAATAAATTCTTTCTGCGAATGATATCTACGTTAAAATTTAACTTTGAACTAGTGCAAAAATTCATGCCATTTCTCTTATAATAATATATAATCGAATAATTTAGAATCTAATTTATAAAGAAAGCCATAAAAAAAGCTGAAATGAAAATTTTAACATTTTATTCCAGCTTCTAGTTTTATATTTTTGAAAGGGAACTGCAAGAAAAAAATGTAATATTTGCATATTTTAATATTTTACATATTAGAGAATTTTGACATGCCCACGTGTGCTATTTATCCCTGTGCAAATCACGGCTTCATACGAAGGTAGATAAAAAATATAAATAACTATAGTAAATAGTCCTCTCAAACTTTTCAACCCTTTCAAAACAACGTCATAACCTTTCAAAATAAATAATAATGAAGTAATCGCGTGGAAATGGCTTTTGGAAAGGATGAAAAAGGATTAATGATGTCGTTCAATTGAAAATTATGAAGATGTCCTTCGTGAAGGCATTCAGAGAGCGAACTCTCCTAAATTTTAAAACGGATCTATCTACATACTAGTCGTTTTCGTCTTGCTACTTGATTTGCTTGTGGATTTTCCCTCCATGGGCTCTGATGAATAAAGCAGTTATAATAAAGAACTTCAAGAACATGCTGTGCTCCTGATGTTTGAAAATGACGTGAAAAGACAGATTGTTCCAGCAGCATTGAATGTTATGAGATCCAGAGAGTAATAGTGAACAGAGCGGACAAGATACGAGTAAAAGGGACAAGTTAGAAAAAGTTATCTTATTAGGTATTGTAATATTAATATTACCATGCGCATTATGCATATTGCATATGCAAATATTATAATACGTAGTTACCGAACATTTATCTACGAATATTTTTCATTTGCTATATTCTCTCTGTAATTGCATCATTAAATTATTCGAATATTTTTCTGCTGCCGATTTTCTTACGATTAAAAATTTCCAATACGCAGTCTCACGCGCTGGAGATAGAAATGTTTTTTCTGTACAACGTTGCCATTGGTATCTTTGTAATCCTTGAGTTTGTAAACCAAAAATTCGTTAAAGGTTTACAAAATATAAAATCTATAATAAAAGAAATTCCAAATTTCATATCTGGGCTTCCATGTGCCCATATTCGCAGGGGGATTACATTATTCAAAATTTGATGCTCTAGGTGCCGTTGTTTTATCACAATGCGAGAAAAATATATACATTTATGCAGATTCTTCCTTATTTAATTTCTTTAAATATAATATATAATATATAGGGCGATAATATATGGTGGCAACAATTTGAAAAGTGAAACAACGCTTTTAGTGAATTATTATAATAAATAATATTCATGTCGCATATCAGCGCAAAATTCCAAAACGAAATGAATAGTTCTTCTGCGCAAATTGCCCCTTTGGACTAAAAAGAGGGACAAATGCTCTAATCAATTTGGTAATAATTACAGTGTAAAAATTATATTTTGAATGCCACATGCCAATATTCCCGTTGTTTCATGAAAGAGATCAGATGTAATCAGTAAAACTAATTCATGACTAAAATGTATTCTGAATATATCTTTAACAATATATAAGTTTTCTAACAATATTTTCTAATATGTGTGACTTTCTGTTATTATATTATAAAGCAAAAAAATAACTTCATATTAAATTTGAAAAACGGCTTTAATATTTTAGAGTGTTCTTTCAAATTCTCGAAATTCTTTTTTTTTCTAGCATAATATTAAGTAACGCGAACATTTCTATGACTAATTAAATTTAAAACTCAGTTTTTTATTAGTTGAAAAATTGCAAGATCAGTGTAGAGAAGAAATGATCTCGTATTGCTTTTTTATGTGTTATTGCAGCAGCTGCTTTATAACTCATCATAGTACTATTTCTAAAACCCTTGAGTAGAAAGTACTAGCAGGGCTATTTCTTTGACAAATTTCAGTTGGAGTATTTTTTTAGATGAGTTTTTAGTATCATCATGATAGATAAAAGCATTGACAGATGTGTTGAGAAATAAAACAGTAGCCGAATTTAAAACAAGGAATAATACAAACTGCTGGCCATTAAAATTGTAACCCCAGGAAGAAACATCCGACGTATCTAAAATTAGCATATGTGCATGATGGTACAACAGGCATTTATTACCAATGCAGTGCACGTACGCATCGGAGGTAAAAATTACGTTACATGAAAGTAGCGTTAAAAGAAGAATAAATGTATTCATACAATAAATCGTGACTGTTGGTTATTTGGTTTCGTAGGTCTAACTATCCTTGGTGTGAAAAGATGGAAAGCAAACCAAAATGTACTTGACTTTAATCACTGGAGTGAACTAGTAGCTGTTGTGACTATGAAGTGTTATAATGAGATATTTCTGCTGATTGCTGAAAATCCAAACAGTGGCACTAGAATGTGTAAATGATAGTCCCAAGAGGAACGGGCGAAGCGATGGCAACAACTCCGACACACCAATACTCGAAAAGACAGACATCTGCTTATGACCGTCACGCACTTTAGAAATTAGGGTGTGGGGTACGGCAACAACTGTTGGCAAGTATTCTGCTACGTCTTCTGCATCATAATGAAATTTTTATGTGGTGCCATTACTTAGTCTATCTTTAACGGTTCAAACCAGACGTCTGCTGCTCTTTCTAATAAAATTCTCAAATGAAATTTCTTCAAATTTCCAGTTGCCCCATGTCTTATCCTGAGAAAGTTGAGAAAATCCATTGGTCTTTCATCAGACAGAAATATTAGTTGCATGCTTCGTGCATAAATGATTTGCAAAATAAATGCATCGCTGCATTTTGAATAATTGACTCTTTTCTTTAATACATGCTTAATGTTTCTACTTAAGAGGTAATTTATGATGAAAAGAATCATCACAAGTTTTATGATCACAAGAAATGTTTTCTTATCATTCAGCTTTGCTGTTTTCAACAACACACTTTAAATACAAGATTTTGTACTCTGCATCTGTAATTTTCAATAAGTTATCTCTTGACCTTGTTCTTCAGCTAGGACTATGTATAGTAACTGATTAGCTTAAAATTCGTTCGTATGCTAAACTTACATAACAGTATCATATGGAAATTTCTTTATGATATTACGACTTTTACATTCTTTAATTAAAAAAAAAGATAAAAATTTTTTTTGAAACTTTATTGGTTAGACTGTAATCTGAAGTTCTGAAATTCTAGTGTATTTTACAATCTTAGTATTTTCGTTTATCGTATTTACATGCAGGCTATTTTTATTTTCCTCTAGAACAAATGCTGGAATTTCTGTTTGTAATAGCCATAACATGCTTTTTTCTACATTAAATCTGAAGACGAGAGTAAGTGTTATTAAGTGGTTCAAAAGTGTACACTAAAAAAAATTTTTATATAATGTAATGTTTCCATTGGCTCAAAATTTATTAGAAATGAAGAAGTGAATTAACAATATTATAGGAAAAACTCGTTTCATACAGTTTAATTAAAAATAACTGGCAAACTGCGAACGACAACTCTGAACTGATGCAATGAGATTTTGTTCTAGAGAAAGAGAAAGATGCAAAGTGATGATGAATTGAATAAAATTGGATTGAAATTTCAAGAATAATCGAGTGAAGAATTCTTTATAAAAGAAAAGGTACGTTTAAATGTATTTCAAAATGGAATTATAGAAGCAATTTATCTCAAAAGAATGACTGCAAAAGGAATAACAGAACGAAGCGAAGATACTTCAAAAGAGATCATTTCGAAAGCTTCGGAAAAGCATTTAAAAGTGAGGAACACCGTGTGATACTGAGTCTGGAGCAACTTTAAAGCCACTGACAATTCGTTAATTCTTGAAAACATTAGACACAAAAATTGTAAATTACCCTCTTTCTCTCGTAATTTAGTAATTTTTCTTCTAGTTTGTTAACGCTAGGTTCTGAAAATTTTAAAAATATTGCCATAATTTTCCCCTTCTTCTACTGTACATATTTTCCTCTTCGAGTGTTAATTAATTGGTGAACTGTATTCCTTTGATAACTTTAAATTTTGTTGAATATGCCCAGTTTGTAGCAACATTTTTGTATTACCATTTCATCTATTTTATTCATTGCATTTAATATCTGAAATGCATTTTGTTCAGATTCTTTCTTAAGCTATCTGGGCATGACAGGTGTCTCAGTCTTAAAAAACTTTTCAAACATGTGATTTTACACCTTAGGTGTTATTATTGTTCTCTGTAGCCTTATGTACTGCTGATTGTTCGATCTTTCGAAATCCGGATCTTTTGTCATTCCCCTGCTTCTTTCTTCCTTTGACGTCGCTCTTGGAAACTGCGGCCAAAAATCATTCATGTGAAGTGACCCTGGGGCTTTCCAAGATAAATGAGCAGGAGCACGACGTGTCCGGCTCAGTTACCATAAGATACCTGTCAGACATTATAATGCTAGTGTTACTATGTGTTTTAATTGGAATATAGATTTTTGTTTAAAATATAAGTTTATCGAATACTGTATGTAATGCGACCTTTAAAAATTTAAAGTCAGGAATCTATGCAAATATCCTTAAAACACATGGCAGAGATATTCTTACGTGCATTAATGATGAGTGTATTTTAGTACAAAAGTCGAAAATTAATTTAAATGAAGAAGTTCAGTTTTTTTAAAAAAAGTATTAAAAAATGCGTTGTAAAATGCCATGAAACGTAATGGTTTTGATAGAGAATACGACGGCATATGTCATGAGTAAAATGAACAAAATAGTTTCTTTGCGAATGATAAAATTTCTTTTTCTATTAAAGCACCTGAAAATATTACTGTAGCAGATTAACGAAATAATATTTTAAATGTATTTATTAGCTTTAGATGTTTAAAGAAAATAAATTAGATAATTCTAAGCTTAAAACAGAAATTTAAAGATGGGTTATAGTTAAAAAACTATAACTTAACCTCAAATAGAAAATGCATATTTTGCTTCCAAATAAATTAGAGTTTTATTTAAAATGTATTTTTAATACGCAGAAGAGGTATAAGGTATTTCTTCCGCCTTCTTGGTATGCCTTCATGCTTCACATCTGTCTTCTACGAAGAAGTTCTCAAAATAATATCTGATTCCAGTTTATTTTCTCGACATATAAAATAGTTTATCTTTAAAAAGAAAAACTTTTGGTATGTTTGAAAGTGAGTAAAATCGACATGAAGGAGAAGAGTTAGATTATTTTTAATTAATTTTATTTCAATGAAATATGTAAGCAAAATCATTTAAAATTTTAAAATATTGAGATTTTAGTTAATATCTACTATATTTTAAAGACACAATTTTAGACTCTATTTTTTGGGGGGGATATAGATATTCTAGTATAGTAAAAAATTAGAATTTAAATTTCGATACGTTTTAATGCAACCCTAAGAATGACCTTTACTTTTAAAATTTCATTTAAATTAATTTAACTTGATTTAAATTAATTTAATTTAAATTAATTTAACTTGATTTAAATTAATTTAATTTAAATTAATTTAACTTCATTTAAATTAATTCTTTCATAAGTCATCTGAAATTCTACTCATTATGTTCTCCTGTTACTATACGGAATATCCTTGATTATCTGTCCTAAATTGAAAACTGATTAAAATGTTTTATGCGGATTAGTTGGTTTCACTCTCATTTAGTTTCAGATCTTCAGTCTTTATTTGCTAATAATAGCATAAATGTCTTACATAAAGCCTACATAATTTTTTCAAGGTCCTTTATAAATTCCTACATACGTGACATAACTTACTTTATAATTGTTTTGTTGCAGTCATTCCCATTAACTTGCAAGCTTACCAGAGCTGTAATTCAGCTATTACACTAAACGGTCACTAAACAAATCGCCCTTAAGAAATAAGCTATTTTCCTGACAGTTATCATACTACAGTAAAAACTTCGAGATCACTGAGTCCGAATTTTGCATCTAGAGTAAACAAGGGAAAAAAGTATATATATTACCAAGTCGAGAATAAGTCCCCCTCTTGAGTGGCAATATTTCAATTACACTACAAAGAAGTAAGAAGAATCTCGATATTTTATACGCAGAGTTATTCATAATGTAATGGTAGTTTTAAAACCAAAGCAGCTTTGAAAATTCGCAGTGAGGCAGAATTTTATTTCGTTAATATTCGAAAATTAGGAAGTTTTATGTGCATTTAACTTACCTCCCTTAATAAAAAAACAAAAGAGGAAATTTCCACATGTTAAATTAATAATTACATAATTAGTACTACTCAGCCAGATTTGCGGGAAAGAAGAAGCGAGCTTAAAAGCAGATAACAGCATAAAAGTCAGACAGTAGTTTTAGGGACTGTAATTTGGATTACTTTCTCTAACTGGAAGATATGACGAAAATAAAAACTTTAAACAAATTTGTCTTGGAGTTCTTTTTTTACATAGAGTTGTGATAAGAAGAAGCAAATGCATCATTTAGAAATAAATAACAATAATTAATATAATTAATGAATCATTGGTAGTTTCAGGATGCAAATTATACGTGTGCGAAATGCTTTCATTCTTTTAGTTCGAACAAGATATAATGAAATACATAATAAATCAAAATGAAAGTGTTTCATCTCGAAGAGAATCATTAAAAAAAATATGAAAATTGTTATTAATAGGAAGCCTTTATTTTCGTAATTGTTGCACATAGACATATACTACCAGTTACAAAAATGGTTTAGATGACGCAAAGTTTCAAGGTTTATATTTTTAATATAAAAGAAAAATAATTTTGTGTAAAACATGAAATCTAACCTCTTTAAACTTTTTATACTTAGGTTTAGGCTGCGTAAGTTGCACCTTTTAAATGTCATGCCAACTGCGCCTCTTCCAGCAAAATGAGTTACCCCCTAGTCAACCATGTTTTTCACATCGTGTTTGTCTTCCTGTAATATTTTTGAAAACGACTGCGAAGAAAATGTGAATGAGTGCCTAAAATGCAACGGATTGGTACATGTCTTATGTGCTGGAGTTGACAGGAAAAAAAAGCTATCTTTGTGATCATTGATGCAGTTAATTGTATAAATAATTTAATTGGGAAAAAGAAAATGTTATTATAATTGTCCAATTTTAAGCGTAGCCATACTTAAGCTGTAGGTGGTACGTCTTAGAATAAGTTCGTGCTCATAAATTTTATTAACTTTGTTCAAAAGAACCAGAGTTGATAAATTTTATTAATTTTGTCCAAGAGGGTATGGAATTTTATTGCAATAAACATCAGCAATGACAACACAAAGTATTATCATCAAACATAATTTTTATTTTTTTCATTGACCCTACGATTTGTACCTATTTTTTCTTAGGGGGTGGATATTTACGCAATCCTACTCTACCTTAAACAAAATGTTATATTCTTTCTCAAAGATAAAAGACACAAAAGTTTGACTCTGGTACCGCAAAAATTGAGTTTAATTTCAAAATTTTCCAATTCTAACGTCATTTTTGCTTTCATTAAGGAATAAGTTGATAAATAAATTAGAATAACTAATATAAGTTTTGCAAAAATTGAATTTAATTTGCCATTTCTAACGTGAATTTGACTTTGCATTTATGGAATAGATTTATAAATAAATTAAAATAATTCGTATAATATTTTAATAAAAATGTGTTTAATTTCAAAACTTGCCATTTCTAACGTCATTTTTACTTTGCATTAAGAATCGATTGATAAATAAATCAGAATATTTCACGTTTTTTTTTGACAATAATTTAATTTAATTTCAAATCTTGCCGTTTCTAATGTCATTTTTACCTTACACTATGGAATCGATTGATAAATAAATTAATAATAATTCGAGGTTGATTTGTTTTCTTTTAAATGTTATTCAGTAATATTCTTTTATGATTTATCAGTGCTTTAATTTATAATTTTGTTATATTTGGTGAGCCGAAATGTTTTTTACACCAATAATTTATAACGTTTCTAGATCAAAACTACGTTATTAATATTCTCATCAAGTTTTACTACTTTAGAATAATAATCTGGTAATCATGCTTATATGTTAACGTATGTAAAATATTTGTAATTTAATGAATTATTCAAAGTAATAATTTATGATATTACAAATACTTTTCATTTTTACTTATTGCAAATGACATTAGGAGTTCATGCCTGTTGATATTGAAGCCCCCAGTGCTTTCTGGAACACAAATTCTATAAAATCCTACAAATAAGATCTCCGTTTAAAAAATTATGTTGTTGTTACATATGGCTTTATTGGAAAGCTCAATCGAAACATATAAAACAGCTCAAGTATCACACAAGAACACAAGAATGATAAATAATAAAAAAGAACAAACATTAAAAGTAAGAATCAGAATAAATGAATATGTGAACAAAAGTAAAAAGCTAAAAATTTAAAGAACAAGGAAAGGAACATAAGCGATGTAGTCTTTACAAGGAGTTCAGGAAAGCTCTCTGGCATTCTAGTATAGTTTACTTATCTCACCACGTTTCTGAGACTCTTTATTTAGTTCTCAGCATACAAAAAGATGCTCTGCGTTCATGATGCCCGAATTGCAAATTTTGCGTATACTAGATGGAAGGATGCTAATTTTATGAAGATGATGTGTCATGCAATCGTTGCCTGTTGCAGTCTAAAGTTTGCCACAGCCTCTTTAAGGGGTTTTTGACAAAACGTTTTCCATGTGTCTTGAATGTTAGCTCAGGATTTGGCTCTTGATTTTGTTGCCTGGTCAGATTTAAGAGTATCCATCTCAAAAATATGTTTTGTAAGTGACTCTGGAGGGAGTGATTTGCTGTCTTGTGGCTCAAGTGTTCCTCTCTTGGCTAGGAGTCCGGCTTTTCGTTACTGTCAATACCTAAATTTGAAGGGATCCATTGATCCATTTTGTTATGTTTATAAAGAAAATTCAAAGTTTGTCTTACTTCTGAAATAATCTGGGTATCTGTGTCATGATTTATAACTACAGTCTGGATGGCTTTTGTGGCAGGAAATGTTACTAGCTTCCGTGATATCCTTAATTCACACGTGCCTCCTGGGGGGGTGGGCTAAATGAGTAATAGCTAAGGCTAAGGCTGCTCAGAGTAAAGCATTTAAAAAATTACATTGATAAATATTTTCCGCAATAATCAGCATAAAATTATTCGTCCCTTAATTTATTAAAATTAAAACCTTTCTCTAAATGATATTTTATTTTTAGTTATATAGGAATGAAAACATTTCGCTCTTCAGTTTGTGTACAGACTTTGAATATGATTTCGGAATTTAATATCTAATATCTCGGTAAATTTTAATCGTATGAGAATTAAACCTTTTTGTGTTTTTATTTTGCATAATTTTGTTTTTATTTTGTATAAAATTTTCATAAATATAAGTGTAGTGACCGGAAGAACGTGGAAAAAGTTAGATTTCGTGATTTTCAGAAAACTGGTTTCTTTAAATTTAAAAATTAAGTTAAAAAAGTCTTTAAATTTAATTTTTAATTTTAATTAAACTCAAATGAACCTTTGAGTCATTTCAAACATTTTTTATAACTGCAAGTACTATATTGTATGAGTATACTACCAATGATTGCAAACTTTTGCTGATACGATATATATTTTAGCGTTTCGGAGAATATGCATTAGAGAAAGAAAATAATGATGACATTTTGTACGGCTTTTCTTTACTTTAAATATTAACTTTTGGAAACCGAAAAGACAGTGTGGCGGCTAATTGTAAGAACTTCTTAAATCGTCGTAAAGTAGAACACACACCCACAAAAAAAAAAAAAAAAAAAAAAAGAAACAGAAGAATGCTTAAAATAAACCTTTATATAAGCTTTTATTTAGCTTGCTCATAGTTTTTGTGGCACAGCCAAAATATCATTCTAGATATTGAATGCCCAGCTGCGGTAAGACAGCTTCTCCGCGAAGAGGGTTTAGGGTTGCCAGAAAGTGGAAAGGAAAGGTGAGTTTACCAAATTTGGCGCTAAATCTCTCATTTAGCGAAAACTGGCCATATGCCATGGAAAGAGCGAGAACATTCTAGAATGAATTCATACTGGTTTTCTCGACAATGTTCCCTAAGACAGGTCAAAAGTTATAAATACCCTGCCTGTACGTGGAATAGCAGTTTATTGTAGAGTATATCACGAGTCTGTAGAATATGATGAGTTCAGTAGCAATGTCTTGAGCTCAAGAGCGATCGACGGAGTCGGGAGCTGTACTTTAGTGCTTTGCCGTGAAGCTGCCTTCACCGATATAGCCTGATAGCCTGAAGGCTGTGTTGCTGATAGCTTCAGCGTATTTATCGTAGTTTTTCGACGGCTATAAGCGTGTCTATGGAACTCTCCTGTGTAATCCTGACGAATAAATTAGTTTTTTGAGTGTTTTCATCAATCACTCCAAATCCACGAACCCAAAGAATGCAACGATATTCCTGATAAGTTATCGAATTTAAATTTGTGAACATATTGCTTGTCGATGACAATGGAATTTGATGAAGCGACTTTTTTTTCCGAAATTCGATTTAGATTTTTAAAAATTTAATGTTTAAACGATTTTCCATACATACGTTTCCATCCATGTTTTTTAACGAAAAAACTAAAAGTACCAGAATCTTAGTGTTTGAATCATCAAATAGAGCAAAAAATAACTTTCAAATGAAGTTTATACGTATTTTTATTAATTTTCAGAATTTTTGACAAATTTTCGAAAATTGCTCCATTTTTCAATATTTAACGTCCAGTATTTTAAAATTGAACATAAAATATATATATATATATATATAGAAATTTTCTCAGATTATTAAACAAAGTCTTCGCCCACTTTGAAAACTAGAATGAGAAAAATATATTAACTAAGCGATTTTCTACATTTTTTTAAAAAATGTGTTGCAGTCTGAAGCAGACGGGAGAGAATTGGTTCTTCTTGGTCGTCGCACAGAAATGTGCTTTTATTGGTTGTGATGGTTGACTACTCACATAGTTTTATGTGATTCTGTACAGATTTCTTTACATTTAATATTTATTACATTTTATTAACTTAAAAAAGAATAAAATTTAAGGATTGAATAGCGTTTAAAGTTGTATGCAACGAAATCTACAATGTCGGTTTTTAATTTTTTAAATTTTACAATTTTCCATTTATTTTTCTCAACAGCTGCTTTTAAAAGTTGATTTTTTTAATCGTTCTTTTATAATTTTATATTCTTTTATGGGACTTTATGGACAGTGATCTCAGAGCGCCGGTCCAGGGTCCGCATGCGGCCTCCAAAGCAATTTTATGCGACACGAAAATTCATTCTAAATATGTATCTGTGCAAATACAACTTTGCAAAAATTTCAAGACTTTAGTCAGTTGAAGTTTGAGATTACATCATTTTCATTACATTTCAGGTATCAAGCTGTAGTAAGAAATAAAAAAAATTATAGTTATTTATACACAAACATACGTATTTTCATTTATGTTTCGAAGAAATATTTCAAAACAAAAGAGAATAAATTGTCATTATTTAGTTTCAAATTTTATTCCACAGTTTGTGTGAAGGCTTGAAAAAATTTCATAGTTTACTTATTTTTAGTTCATATTAAAGTAAATTATCCAACAATTAAACAAATATGTCAGAATTATTTGAAATAAATAACAATCTGATAGTTTAAGATATTCAGTTGTTAATATATTTGAATTACAAAATTTAACCGGCACAATATGTCTTGCATGTATCAAACTTTAGATTTCAGATAGAAAACAAATATAAATTTGAATTTTTATTTTGTGATATCATTATTATTGTTTATGTATGTTTTGATAAGTATTCAGTAAGCTAAATGTAAAATTTACTTAAGTATTTTTCTTTTTGTTAATAAAAAAATTTCCTTTTTCAAAAGGAAAAAAAAACCCGCAATGGTCCGTCCTCTGTTTTCGGTTTGTAGTTTTACTCACACTCAATTTGAGTTTGAAGCCATTGGCGTAAAAGGACGTTTTCTTTGTTTGTATGCAATAGTTTACTCTGTCTTTTTCATTATTCACTTCCTCCCGCTCTTGGACGTTTCCCATATTTTATGGATCTTCTGGAAATCTTTTTTTTCATGCATGAAAGATATACAGTAATTTTAAATACATGTATGTCGATGACAATTTTTGCAAAGTTTTGAATTTTTAATATAATAGATAAAGCGCTTTCTAACAACAGCTATTACACGTCTTGGTGCGTCTGTTACAGATATTGCATCACATTGCACGTCTTGGTTCGTTTCTGACAACAGATATTGCAAGTAATATATTCATTTGAATACATGCCACCTAATGAGGAATTCATGCCTCTCTCTTCAGTTCATTGATTATAGTTTCTAATTTCTTCACTAAATAGGCAAAATATCTGTATGCAAAGTAGCATTGCTTTATTTGATAGTTTAATGTTTTCCCCTTAATGCACTATTTATCTTCAAATCTATCCCTTTGTAACGCAGCTAAATAACCAAAGCAATTACCCACAATTATTCCAAAACTAATTAACAGCTGAAAAAAATTATCATTTAATAGCCGCAGACAAAAGATATAAAGATGCACAGTAAAAGCACGGACACAATTCATTGGAAAGGACAAATGTAATTAAAGAAGGCAGAACGCATAGTTGTAATGTATTTTAATTTAAAGATGGTATTGCTTTTTGTTGTAAACAAGTTCTCTAATGTTCATTTTGTAATTAAACAATTTTTTTTAGTTTAGCATATTATCATCTTAGGATTAGATCATCACAGAATGTTTGTTGAGAGTATGTAGTGTAAAATAAGATTCATGAAAGCGTGAAACGTTATTACGAGCAGGTCAAACGTACGGAACTCTGGAATATTAACATAAGAAAAATACATAACAATAAAAAATATTACTATTAAATATTACTATTAAAATGTTACTATTATTAAGTTTAGAATGCTATTTCCAGCATACCTTTGCTTTTATCGAAGGGTATTATACTCTTATTCTTTAGCTCATACAAGATACAAATTGTGTGTTCGCTTTAAGAACACTTTCACTTACGTTGTAACACTATACTTAAACTCTTAAATGTATGTTCACTCACTAAGAGTTGCTTTCTATTGTTACTGAGTTATCAATCCTGTAATCAGCTTTAAAAAGTACTATATTTAGATTTTGGATAATATTTGATAAATTAAATTTTGATTCTGGTAAGATTAAAATACTTTCCTGCACAAATAAACGTGAATGCTTCTTCGCTTAATCTCGTTTCAGTTTATAGGTAGGATTACATCCGTAATTTTCAGCTCGTGTTTGAGTTCTTGAGTGGAAATGAGAGTCGTCATAGGTCAGAAAATAATACATTGTGGACAGGAAAGTAACTAAAAACGATATGAGTTACATCATTCAGGCTTATTTACTTATTCTAAAAGTGAACTTATTTTGCCTCAAGTATCGAATGTTTCTGCTCTATAAACAGAAATTCAATGCACTCATTAAATATTCTCCGCATGACCTTTTTTACGTTTGTCTGATACGAAATAAAAGGAAAGAATATGCTAATTGTTACTAAGACAAACAGGTATTTTTCTATTAATGGAGTGTGCCAAATCATCATATGTGGTTCATATGGCGTCATCAATGGCTGTGCAATGTTTAATGTGCACTGTACCAACGCTTAAAGCAACGCTGACTTTGCGAAATTTTCTGATGTTTTTAAAGCCAAACAGATCGCTGTGTACATGGAGAAAATTGTGAAATTTTCTGATGCTCTTCAGCTAAAACATAAAAGAACAGTGCAAATTCGGCTTTGCACATAGATTAAGCGTTGTGCATATTAAAATATTATATATATATATATATATATATATATATAT
>KK114393.1:121410-133923 GCA_000611955.2 Stegodyphus mimosarum
AAACACCAGTTGTGGTCTTATCCCTTAGTATTGACGGTTTGAGAAAGGTGAAACATTAGAAAAAAACAAAAAAGCTGCAAAAACAAATTTATAAGATGAAAAGTATTTAATAACACACTAAAAACTGAAATCTAACCAAATGGTAATCTTAATTCCGTTGTACTTAACAAATTCATAATCGTTGAATATAATTCTTTACTTCATTGCAAAACTGAAAATTTCATTTCCCGCCATCCAGAAAATTTCATAAAATATCATCACGATGCCGCCACCTTTATGCAAGTCAGCGACTGTTCATCACAGTAAAGGCCTTCACATGGGCATCCCAGTAGCTAATGGAAGATTGCTTTTCTTCAGGATGTAAATTGAATTTCATAAGAGTGCTTCCGTATCGTTGTGGCTTTATGCCAGAGCAAACTTGTGCCTTGGTGAAAATAGAAAACTTTATGTGGCATCTTCATGCAAGTTGGCCACGCCAACTTGAGAAACGCCATCCGCCTTTACTTGCTGGTGATTATATGAAGTGTTCTATTTCTCCGAGGGGGGGACAGAAATCAATCATAAGTGATGACGTTTGCTTCACTCTAATTCCATTGCTTTCACGAACGATGCCCCAACACTCTAATTGCATTGCTTTTACAGACGATGCGACGTTTTTCGTGAGTGGTACCTTCAGAGACGAGTTACAAAGAAATGAAATAAACGTATTAAAAAGTTTCACTTCTGTATTGAAACAGAAAAAAATGACTACCTTTTCAAAAAAAGGAAACCCAAGATCAAATTTTCCACAAATACTCACAAAAGAGAACAACACTCCCAAGATTCGAAATCGATGAAAATAAAATAAAAATAGTTCCTAAAATACTGGGGTATCATCATTGACAAAGAGCTTAATTTTATAGACCATTTAGACTAGACTATATTAATAACAAGACCTCCAAAATCACAACCAAAAGCGAATGAATAAGAGAGAGAATAGCAAACTAACCCCCAAACTCATCTACCATATATTAATCGAGAATGTTGTCTTATACCATATGGGCAAAACTGCTGAGAAAAAAAGGACAAAAACTTCATGCAGTTCAGCGGCCCTTCTTACTCAACTATACAGGAGATAGCAGAACAACATCATATGCAGTCTTCCTCCAAGCACAACACATGTTAGATAGTATTCCACAAGATATCAGTACTTCAACTACGAAAGAATAGCCACTGCAGCTGTCTAGAACTTTTAAAGGCAGCGAAATCAAAATCTACTTGGAGCGAAACTCGATAATTAAACAAAAATTCCACTACCAACAAAACAGTGTATTCCAAGCGGAATCAGTAGCGTTCCTGGAAACAATAAAATACAGTATGAGAAACTCTCCAAAAGCATACATGTCTTTACAGACAGTTTTTCAGTGATGTATGCCACTGGAAACTCGCCACACAGATCAAAATTAATCCAACAGATTGTGGAATCTAACTCTCTTTGCCATCATAAAGTTCCAAGACATCACTAAGAAACCTGGTGACTTCTCGTACATGCGTTAAAAATAACAGCACAGAAGAAGGGGAAAATAACCCCTTACTTATTCATCAAACTTCTAACACAAAAACACACACTTTATGCTTAAATTAACACCGACGTCGTGTGGTGAAACTTAAGAATAATTTCACAATAAATTCAAAGATAAAGATGTAGTCCTGGACTAACAATTTAATTTAAGTCTAACTAGACTGACTCAACAACCTAATCCGGCGATATACTTATGAAATGGCCAAAAGAACGTACCAATAACTCAGGGTAACAACAAGGGTTTACTAGTAACGTGCATGGCTAGAGAAATCACGCTCTCTATACACTTCTAGATTCGTCTGTATTTATAGTAACTTGCGAGGGGAAAATGAGAGGTTCACTAAAGGAAGCAAACTTATAATAATTTGTAAGAAAGAAAGAGAAATCATACAAGATTACAGAAATAACTTCAACATCACAAAATCAACATTTCTTTGTCACTTCGCTGAAAGCACATGCAGGGACAAAATTTAAAGAGGAGCCTGTCATCCTAACCAAAGAAGCAGCTAGGGGTGAAAATGCACAAAATTTATCAGTGCCGTAGACTAGCTCGCACCTCAAGAAATTCATGAGCAGCAATCTAAAGTGAAATGGCTGGACTGCATTGACAACGCTGAACGAGATAGAAGGTCCCATCAACTGTTCCCAATAGTAGATACTGCTCGCAGTTCAGTAATAAGATAAATACTCATAACTTGAAATACTCGGAACCAATAAATGTACTGGCCATTTAACGCGCCGGATCATAATTCAATAGAGCACATTTGGATGTCATGGAGCAGCATCTCAAAACTCAAACACCACCATGTCGGAACGTCTCGAAATTCCTTGACCGCTGCTTATACATTTGGCCCAACCCGTTACCACTCATATGCCAAGAACTTATAGCATCCATGCCAAGGCAAGTTGCAGCTGTTTTGCAGACCAATGGTCGCGCATTCTGTTATTAACGAAAACTTCTGGAAGGAAGAATGACATCAACTTTCATTATCGGCCATTTTAAACTTGTGTAATATTTTAGAGATGTAACAATCTTGACAGAACACATAACAAGGCCTATAACAGAAAGTATCGCATCAGCATTCACAGCATAAAATTAAATAAATTATTTCTTTATAGCGTACCATAAAATTTATGTTATCTAAACCTCAAAATCCATAAAGAAATATTTTGGTCTTCTGTTTACCATAAAGAAATATTAAATTTAGAATTATAGAATTATAGAATATATTTCTTTATGGTTTTAGTAGTGCCAGTCTGTTTTAGTAGTGGTCGTCTACGAGGAACCACACCCGCAGATGACCGGTATATTGCCTTACAGGCCAGAAGAAACAGGCGGCAGACAGCGGGAGAAATCGCTAGACACACGACACAGACGACTGGACGACCGATATCGCGTTTTACCGTGGCCAGAAGACTGCACGGTGGTGGTCTGTTTGCACGACGCCCTGTACGGTGTGTACCTCTAACGCCTCCCCATCGGAGAAGGTGTTCTCTGTGGTGCCGGGAACACCGGAATTGGAGAGACAATGAATGGGGACGAGTACTCTTTACAGATGAGAGCAGATTTAGTCTGAGTTTCGATTATAGACACATACACATCTGGACAGAGCGGGGAACACGCAATAACTTCTTCAACATCATCAAAAGGGACTGTTTTGGAGGTCGCGGAGTTCTCGTTCGAGCAGACATAATGCTTGGTAGCCGGACCGACCTTCATATCTCCCAAGGAGGTTCGTCACCTGGGACTGCTATTGTAACGAGGTTCTTCTTCCTTACATGCGTCTTTTCACAAGGGCTATGGGTCCTCAGTTCCTCTTCATGGACGACAACGCTCCACCTCATCGCACAGTTACTGTCGAAGAGCTGTTGGAGAGTGAAGATATTGAACACATGGATTGGTCGGCAAGGTCTCTGGATCTAAATCCCGTCAAGCATGTACGGAACTTACTAGGGAGACCCGTGGCAGCACGTAACTTATCGCCAGTAACGATTCCGAAACTGCGATTGGTGCTACAAGAGGAACGAGCAGCAGTGTCTCAACAGCTCATTAACAACCACATATCCAGCATGCACAAATGATGTGAAACCTGCCTAGCAGTCCGGGAAGATCATATCCCCTATTAAAGACCGGATGTTTCTTGCTGGACACCCATCACAGGGATGTTTCGGCCTTCAGTCGCATTGCGCTCCATGCTACTTTTTCAATAAAGCTTCTTTTTATCCCTCTGATTTCTCTTTTAGTAAGTGTTGCTTACATTACTCATGTCCTTACGTATTGGGGATCTTACGGTATTAAATGTGTTGATTTGGAAAACTTTTGTACAAAGTTATATTGAAAAAACCGTCTCGTCCTTAATTTTTGCACACCAGTGTATTATAAATTTTAATAGTAATTTTTGTTTTTTATTTTATTTTGCATCATTACCACGCATGTTTTCTGTTATCAGGGCAAAATTGGATTAGGTTTTGAACTGTTTTTTACGTTGCATTTATTGTTATATTACATATATATATATGTGTGTACAACTTAAAAATATTTGCAATATATATATAAATGAATAAATACAGTAAACAATAGTAAAAAACAGCTCAACGCCTAATCCGGTTGGGTGCTGACAGCAGACAGCAGACAACATTGGTAGAATAATGCAAATTAAAATAAAAAATATTTTTAAAATTCATCATATATTCAGTTTGAAATAAATGACACGCGAAGACCAAAAAATTAGAGGTACAGTGGTAAACTGCAGAAAAGCTCATTTTTGGTATTTCCTGTTTTTCAGAGCAGAAAATATGAGAAAGAGACGAAATATGAGGGATTAAAATATGACAAATCCAAAAATAAAATATGAAATTTACATTTTCCGCTGTATTGTGATCAAGTGGTTTGTGACCAATTAAGTTTGAAATTTAAAAATAGTCTAAAAAAACAGTAAAAGTAACCTACGTCTTTAATAGGTCGAAATAAAGACGGCAAAAAATTGCCAAACTATAGCATTAAAAACTAAGAGTTTAAATAATTGAAATTAATTTTTTATCATACTTAATTAATCTAAAAACATGAATAAATATCATAATGATTATTAATATTCGCTTCATATTAAACGAATTTATAAGGAAAAATGATTTATTAGTTATAAGCAGCTCTCGTAAACAGTTTTTAGCCAAGTAACCCTATATTAAGTATTTATTCATTATTTCATTTAAAATCTCTATCACATATTATTTATTTTATTTAGGGAGGAATGTTAGCGAGAGATTCCTTCCAATAAAATTATTTTAATACTTTTCTAAAAGACAACTGGAGAAGAAAAATCAGAATATTGATAGAAATCTCAAGCTTTTATTTAGATTTCCTGGAAGAATCTTTACATTTGGCACTTTGCCCTTATGGACGACGTAAATGCTTCACTCGCAGATGGAGCGATCTACTGTTATTACGTCAACAAAAACATTCGGTTCTTTCGGTGACAGAAAGAGGTTTTTTTCGCTTTTGCCTTTAAAAATTCCCTTCACCCCGAAAAAAATCACGTCATATACTTATCAATACATGAAAGAGAAATGTTTTTTACGCATTTCTTACACTCTTATGCAAAAATCAATAAGTAGACTGACTTAAAACTTATAGTACATAATAATAAGGTCATTAAATTTCAGCACCGTTTCTGAGAAAAATCCGAAAAAACTGGACAAGCAGAAAGACTGGAAAGCAAGAAAAACTGGACTTCGATATTGTTATGAATTTTTATTTATCTATAACTAATGTTATGAGCTCACCCTTGCGGGACTCAAATTTGTTCTCATTTTGAAATATATATGGTGGTTGCTCTTTTGCTTCAGAGTAAGTTGAATGGCACTGAGCATTCCTATTTTTAAATTTGAAAGTTTTCTGATGGAGGGAATTATCCCTAATATATACTGTGTTCTTATTTCGACCAGTTCTTAAGTCGTAGAACTCTGAATCTACATTTCTTTGGAGATCAGGTTTCTGCTTGTAGCTTTTTCTTAACAGAGTAATATTCTAATTTTGGATTAAAAATGGTTTAATAAAGTTTATTAAGAAGATTTTAATATACTGTTACATTTTTCTCTTCTTCTTCTTCGTTAAAGGGTTCCGGATTCGGAGTGATTAGCGACGACACTTGATGAAGTATCGAAACACACTTTATTGGCCAATATTTTTCAAGACAGCTCCAAAATCACACTCACAGTCGTCGAAAAACTATTATAAACACGCTGAGACAATCAGCGACACAGTCTTCAGGCTATCAGACTATAACGGTGAAGACGGCTTCACAGCAAAGCAACAGAATACAGTTCCTGACTCTGCTCTGTCGTTCTCGGAGCTCTACGTACTCTCGAGATTCTCCACGCTAGAACTCCACGATGCACTCGACGAATACGCTAGAATACGGCTCCGGACTCGGTTCAGTCGTTCCCGCCAAATGGGCGATTTCTCGTCAAACATAGCAATCTGTCATCCACTGCCATTTTCTTTCAACCCTAAACCTGCTTTGCGAGGAAACTATCTTACCGCGCCTGGACATTTCGTAACAATACTAAGTAACCTGAAGAGAACGAAATCATCCAGAATACAAAAGAAATGGCGATATATAATCTTTATTAGACTGGATTTTTTACTTTAACAAAGTACAAGAGCTTTTAAAATTGTGACAATTTGCATATTATTCTATCACTTCGAACTTAGTTACTGGCTTATTCACTCCAGAGGATTATGCAGATTTTCAGAAGGGAGCAGAGAACTCTAGGTAGGACAGAATAAGATTCTGAGAAAAATTTTAAATGCACATTACCTGATTAAAAACAAACTGACCGATGTGGACTTGAAAATCGACCCTATAAAGATTACTAAATTTTACAAGGTATTTTCTCCCTCCTTCCTGCATGCCTGTAGCACCCTCGACGCGTATTCGAGAGGTTCAGATTCGAGACCCGGCGACGAGGGCATTGCTCATTTTTTATGTCTCATGCTTCAAAGAAAACCTAATGCCTCTACAGCTTAATAAGTGTTTCTTCAAAACTGGGCAATAGCTGTGATGCGGCATATTTTTCAGAAGTTCTTAGTTACCAAATCATTTCAGAAAAAAAAGTTGATTAGGCTATTTCTACTCATATGTTTAGAAATCACAACTTTGTAACTTGGCTTGGACTGCCAACGTTTATTTCTTTTTTAACGCGGCATGACGCTTGTCTCTCCTTGTTTTCCATTAGATAGACACACTAAAGCACTAAAGTAGACAATAGTTTCCCCACTTTTACCTCACTTTCTTGACCTTTCCTGGAGTTTCATCTACTAGCTCATCAAATTTATATGGCTCAGTGGCTTAATTTTCTTGAGTAACTAATTATGGGGCCACATAAGCAACTATATAATTAGTATCAGTATTGGTAGTCTATGTTGTCTTATGTCGGATCCCACGTTAGTTGGTGTCTACCTGACAGGTAGACAGAGGATCACAGGAGTCTAGTTACAGGTGTTGCAGCTCACATGGGGAGAACTCTGGAAGCAGTAACCATTGATTTTTCATGCCGGAATAACAACGAGAAAAGTGCTGTCCAAATCGCTAAGCTTAAGATTTTATGTCTAGCTTGATAAAATGTAATGAACTGTGGTTCCTGTTAGGAATTTTAGTTTCGTCAGTAGACTATTATCTTTACGTTTTTGTTTGTAATGCTTAAGGAGAGACTCATTAACGTTTTATTATTAAATGCTAGTAAGTCTTGGTCTATATGCAAGTATCCTTTCCATCTCGATAACTAGAAAAAGACGTTACTTTAGTGGCACTTTGTTATTAGATTTCATAGAGTTAGCTGTATTAATAACATTAATGTAAACATCGTAAAACAAACCCAAGGCAAAAAGTGCCATATTGGGGCTCAACTTATTTTGGATTTATTATTACCCAAGGTTTTTGAATATAATGTTGATCAACGTTTTGTGAATAAACTAGCGGTAGTGATAAATTCTGAAAGAAAATCGAAATAGTGATATGTTTTGAAACTGTTATTACGACTTTGGTGAAATAATTGAGTGTAAAAACTTTTACTATATTTTAAAAATATTTTGTATTGACTAATAAAATGGCTCACAGAACAAGTGAAACTCCTAGACTAGAAAGAAATGCATTAGCTCCAGCTAGGTTCAATCCTAGGCAAGTAACCGACCCTTTATATGGTTTGGGTAAATTACTAGCGGTTCGTAGAACAACCTTAAAGCCAAATGCAAATTTTGATGAATCGGGCTCCGTTGTACATTTTTTGAAGAGTTAGAAGCTCACTTTTTACTGTATGGAGTACCAAATTCTCGGAAAATATTATTATAAGCAACAGCACTATAAGGCGAAACTCTAAGCTGGTATATCAGTAAATCTTCAGTCAGTCCTGCCAGTTCACGGACACACTTATATGAAAATGTTACGCAGACCATCATAGAAGCATTTCCAGCCGAACAAAATAAACTAAAATTAGGAAATGGACTCTATTTCAGGTCTCAAACGGAGGCCAAAGAACTGGAAAAATCCATTGAAATAAAATTGAAAATTGTAGATTATTGTATTATTATTAGGATGAAAAGGAAATTCTGGATATAGTAATTCCTAGATTGTTGTCTAAAGGGTAAGACTATATTGAAATTAGAAATCCGAAGTCATTAAATGAGCTTTTTGAATTGGCTATGAAGTACGAAAGTAGAAGATCCGAAAATGAATATCGATGAAACAGAGAAACGTAGCATTACGCAGAATAATGAAGAATGATTTAGGAAGTTTCCTGTAAAAGATAAAAAAATAAATAAATAAAGGAATAAAGAAAAAATTAATGTACTGAGTACAGGTCGTACGCATGAAGAATCTGAAAACTCCTATAAGGTGGGAGTAAATGCAACTGTAGTGGAAAATCTAGAACTTCCTTATTTACAAATATTGTTGAATGGTATACCAGCTAAAGCGTAATTGATTCAGGGAGCGAGAAAAGTTTTGTCTCAAGTTTTCTGTATTTTTTGAAGTGCAGGACGTTTAAAGTAACTTGCATGGAAATAGTCGTCACCTAAGTTATTGAATGTGAAATATTGGGAAGTTTAACATTAAACGTCGAAGTTAAAAATGAAACGCTCCTTTTAGTATTGAAACAACTGCAAGTTAATGTAATTTCAGGTGTCGATTTCTTACAAAAATAAAATCTTAAGTCGATTTTAAGGAAAATTGTATAACATTAGGAAAGGAAAGGGGAAGAAAAAAATGAGGCAGTATGTTTACGAAAAGTAGAGTTAGATCAGCTTGAGGAAAGCGATAAGAAAGAAGGGACGAAGCTCATAAATGTGTAAGCTGAACATTTTAAATGAAAAACCTGGTGTCACGCCCATTATAAGTCATGAAATAGAAGTAGGAGAAAATGAACCATGTCGGTCAAAACCATACAGAAACGACGCACATAAGGAAAATAAAGTCGCGGACGCATTACTAGAATTAAGATTGATGAAAGCGGAAATAGAATGTACAGTAACATTTTAACATTCGTAGCCTTAGATTCAAGAGAAACATTAATTACGGAAATATAAAAAGATCCAGAATTCGCGAAATCTACACATACTTGAAAGATCCTGAAAAGTTGCCCCTCCCCTAAATGAAAACGGGATTAAAGGCCAAGTTGAATATAACACAATTTCAGCACACATATGTGTGAAAAAGACTATTCAAAGGGTGAGAGAAGCTCTGTTTTTCCCGAAATTGCAGCAAATTACAAGAAAATACATTACAAGCTGTGCAACCTGTCAAAAGTATAAATATGTAACTTTCTCTCCAGCTGATTATTTAAGCAGTATGAAATATATATATATATACATAAGTTTAAGCATATAAAGAAACTGATCCGTGTAGACTTTAAAATTGACCCTATAGTGGATAATGTTACTAAGCTTTGTAAGGTATTTTGTCCCTCCTTCCACCATGCCTTCGTGGTGTAACGGTAGCACACTCGACGCGTATTCGAGAAGTTCGGGTTCGAGTCCCGGCGACGAGGGCGTTGCTCATTTTTCACGTCTCCTGCTTCAAAAAAAACCTAATGCCTCTAGAGCTCTTCCAATAAAATTGTTAGAGTAGATTTATTAGGTTCACACTCTAGAAACGAGATGATCAAAGCTCATCTTGTTTTAGTCATTATTCATCGCTTTAGTAAATGGTGAGAACTGATTCCTCTAAAGCACGCATCAGTGAGTGTAGTAGCAAATTCACTTTTAAAGAAGTATATTTTAAAATATGGATCGCCATTACAGATAATATCCGACAATAGGCCGCAGGTTATAAAGAGTGTTTTTGAAAAAAATGTACAAGGAACTAGATATTAAGCACTTAAGAATAACTCCGTACAGGCCTCGGTCAAATACCGCTGAGTGTGTTAAAAGGAACATTATGTGACGACAACGTATTAATTGAATTGTGCAGATTGTACGTTGATACGTAAAGAAACATCATAAAAGTTGGGATTCATACACTGAAGAGCTAGCATACGCACTAAGAACAGCGAAACATTAGACAACAGATAAGATGCCAACTGAGTTATTTTTAGGAAGAAAAATCATTACACCCTTAGACAAACTGTTTGCGGAAGGATAATAAGTTAGAGCGTCATATGAGAAAACAAACTGCCTGCAACCTGCGAAGAAATTTTACGTTAAATTGCAGAAGGAATTAAAAACATGTTTGCAGATGTACTATTGAAACTAAACTCAGTTGAAAGTCTTCCTCGAAGTGTAGAAGTTGAGTTAACGACAAATGTTTGAGGACCATTTTGCAGGATAATTCACAGACGCTCCTTGACAAAATAATGGCGCTTAAAAACCTTGATCCATCAGTCCTGTCGAGAGATCAATGGTAGAAAAGAGGAGGGAATTCCATTACTTAAGGTACTCTCATCAGGAAATTGAAACTGGAACGGAGCTTAGGCAGGTAGCTTTCGTTTTCCCTGTTGAAATTAAATAATTCAAATACAGGCTCTTCATACAGTTTGCGCTCTTGTAATCGTGAAACGAGGGTACATCTTTTTCGTCCTTGCCAGCTTTTTAAAAATCCATCCATATATAAAGCAGCTGTATTCATCCAGCATTTTGGATTTCTCACAAAAGCAGACCGGCATCTGAATATCTTACATCTAATACTATTGCAATGCAAAATTTGGAATCGATATGTTAGAGGATGTTCTTATAACTGAAGATCCAACCTATAGACAAAATTTCATTTTTATATTTTTGTACATGTTACTTTCAGTAATGTACCTAATCGGTAACCCGAAATTTCCCCACCTTATGGAGAGATGATATTTTGCCATGTTGAAAATAGAGTTATGTGCGGGAAACAATGTAGGGAATGAGAGGAGAAGCTCTTTATTCTGTCCAATGCATGTGTCAGGAAATCCTGGAAATAAAGGGAGAAGCTAGAATAAGAAATTTCTCTCCATCTTCTCAAAATATGGCCTGATTTTTCTTGCCTAAAGGATTTTGACTTTCAGTCGTGAAATCTCTTTAAGCGCAGGAAATGGCATTGTAGTTTTAGAAAAAATGCTTTGTCTGCAGAAAAATATTTAGCAACAATCTTCTTCATATTATCCAATATTTCTAAACGAGAAATTTCTTTCTTACTTCTATAAGCATTTCTAATAAAAGGAAAAAATCTACACTGAAGAATGTTAACAAAAATGGATGTCTCGTTATTTTCTCCTTAGATGAAAACAATTTTAGAGGAATTTCATATTTGATCTGTAGTTACCACTATCATCTAATTTTTATGTACATGAATCATTAGAAAAATGTATGTATACTTTAACGGAAATATTTTTTGTTGTGCGTTAGTGCTGAACTGAATTAAAGGTTAATATAATCATACATATTATAGGTTAAAATTTTCCCGCATCTGTACTTTTACGGATACTTAGAGTGCTTAAAGTGCCATATTGGTGGTCTAGCGGCCAGACATACAGCGCAATAGAAAAAGGTTGCTTGAACAGCATTGATCAGTGTGCCCGTGGATTCCCCACGGGCACACTGATCAATGCTGTAGTTTCTTGCAGCTGTAGTTTCTTGAGGAAGGGCCTCCACAGCATAATCGACTTCCGATGTTACACGATATCCTTCAAGATCCTCCCAAGTCATTTTGATTTACTATCGCACGTTATACGTCACATTTTACAGTTATGAGACTATGGACATGCGTTAAGGAAACAATACTGTATACTGAAAAGATATCTAAATTCAGCTTTGAAATTAATAGATAGATATCATCTGTTAAAACGCACGTTCATTTTCTGCCATACTCTGCATATGTAAAGTCATACTTCTTTATCCGCTGACTGAATGTTTGAATACCTATGTATTTATTTATGAACTTTTTAAAGCATTCCAAAATCTATTTAACAAATTAAACCAAGACTATACTTATAAGCCACTAAACGCGCATTAATAGGGAACAGGCCTACAAATACATCAGCTCAAACGCTCTCGGTAGAATACTCCCCCATATCCATAAATACTTAGCAATCTGCTACGACTGCATGAAATCTCAGAGAATACAGAATATTACACTCAACGCAATATTCATATAATACATATAAATTCGATAAATTTGAATTGATGGAATATATATACTAAGATATTGGCAATGTTAAATAAATTAATAATCAAGTACAGTATGTAAGGAATTATCGCATTTCTCTGTGCCTCTTTTATGGTGTAAATAATTGTCATGTTTATATACCGCAGAAAGGCCATTAAACAGTAGATGTGATTACAGTAGATACACCATACATTCTGAATAGCTCTAATTGAATTTATTATAAGTACGAATTGACCAATAGCAATATGCAAACGGATTTGACTATTGCTTTTGTTGTGTAGCAAATTTTCATGTAACACTTAATTATTTAAGTTTGACTTAAGATTA
>KK114394.1:0-14466 GCA_000611955.2 Stegodyphus mimosarum
ACGTTAAAAAACGCGCCTTTGGACGTAATTTAAAATCTGAAATCTTTCAGATTTTTTTTTTTTCTGATTACGGATTTATACTTTTTAGGGCGGAATTGATATTTGAGTATCAAAACTTACAAGTATTGTTTTCACAACTAAGACATATTTGACCAACAATTTGCAATAATTTCCTGTATATGGGTGTGTACTTTAATTCCTGTGGTTCCATTGGTAGCCTTCCCAAGGAAGCATTCATATTTTAGTTTTCAATACATTAAATTACATAAACGCAAAATTTATATATAAAGATCTTCCATGGAAACTTCTTCAAATATACTCTCCAAATATATGTGTTTTCTCTACAGATTGTGTTATTCAATATATTTTCACAAGAAATATGTTCCATACAACAGAACACATTACAGTTATTCTAAACTATCTGAAGGATTGAGTGAAATTCATGGACACTTTTGTTGGTCAGCAACAGATATTTGGTGTAAAGACATCACAGGAGTCATTGTTTGATCGTGAATACCATATACATCTACGTTACAAAACCTGACATCGTTTAAAAACAAAAATGTGTTTTTACTTACAACTGAAAAAATAATATAAAATGAATATATGTCCGTTTTAAGAGGGCCACTCATGGTTGGAGATATTTTTTGTCTTTTGTGGGCAGGTTGTCTTAGAGGAGATGACTGTCAATGATGGTGAATACTTATTTTTTAAAGTTTAAAATTTTCAAAGCTATTAAATAAAATTACTGAAGCAGGAATACATTGAGGTGCAATAATACGATGAACAAATACTAATTTAGAAGTCATACAACAAAAATCAGTGTTATGTTTGCAAATTTTTACAAGACTAGTTTCGATGGTTTTAACGAATCATCTGCCAAAATGCAATTGAACAAGATAAAATATAGTGATAAGATAAGATAGGATAAGAATGGCTGTTAAGGTACTGGCACCATCTATAAATGAAACAAGAAACATTCTTTACCTTCAGCTTTTAAGAAAATTATGCTTTAATTTTCTTGTTTCATCAATAGATGAAGCCAGTAGCTTAACTCCTGTCCAGCCATTCTTATCTTATCTTATCTTATCCTTAAAGCCATCGAAACTAGTCCTATGAAAATTTGCTAATATAACATGGACTTTTGTTGTTTGACTTCTAAATTAATACAGGAAAACATTGTTTATTAATATCGTAATATTTTAATGAAATGATTAATTATGATAGGTTGCGAATAAAGTAGCAAAAATTAGGGAAAATATTGATTTCATATTTAATTTTCTCAAATATTATAAGTGAATAATATTTTGGAAAACGGAAAACAATCAAATGTAAATACTATGTATGTATTAAAATTTGGTGGCTTCATGTTACTCCATTTTTTCACCATACCAGAAATATAAATATATACCTAATGCATATTTTTCTTTGTTTAATAACAGCGACATAAAACATTTTAGTTTTCAACAAAATTTTATATTTTGATTGTTACATTAAAATATTTTTCATGGTATTGTTCACGTCAGTAAGTGATCGTTTTAGAGATCAGCATTGAACTTTCGACACCAATAATTATTTATAATCTCAGAAGTATTTTTTACTTTCAAAGGCGGACGTCTGAAGGATATAGCAAACCACATGGAGTTCATTGAACTTAGCTTCTTGAAAGGGTTACTAGTGAAACAATTTTTATATATCGCGTGACATTTCAAAGAAAATGCTGAGAGAAATCGTGATTTTTAATACTTCATTTATATTCCTTTCATATGCTCTTCTGATGAAAATGCTAGTGTACCTAGCTGGATTTCTGAAATCTAGCGTAACTCCATGCAAGACCACAGTTTATTTTCAAATAGATCTTTCTCACGTATCCCTCTTACTATAACATAATGAAAAGGTCTGAGGCCTCGCCACCTTTTACCTTAAACTGATGGATAAAATACTATAAATTTTTTCAAAGTGTAACCTAAGGTTCCATAATAAACAATTACTTGATTCCAAAATTTACTCAGCATCATTAGTAATTTAGGAATATGAAAATAGGGTAGCTTTTCGTATTGATATAGGGTCCTATTTGTGTAGCATTAACTTGCTTGAAACTCTAACAGAGTCTGAACAACTCCGTTATAGTTCAGTGTATATAAATGCGACAAGGTCCTCTGAAAATTCTAAATAAATTTATTAAATTAGAATTTAAACAGATGGCCCCAGTTATTCGTACAGTCATACTGGATCTGCAGGTAGTAAAATAATAAAGTTTAATTTACAAATTAAATGTATTTTAGCCGAACACTATATAAATTTGGCCTTAATCTGGCCCAAATTTAATGGGCTTGATTGAACGTCGATTAGCAAACGGCTAATTAAAAAATATTACCTGGTAGAGTTGGACGATAGAAAATAAAGTTCTGTGAGGTGCTGTCAAAGGTTCTGTATTATTAACATTCAAAATCCTTGCCTTAAATATTTTTTAATTCTTTTGCATTTCGGTGAAGACTAATAGAAAGAAGTTATAGTAAAGATCCAAATCATAAAAATATAAAATACCTTGTACGATATATATATATATACATATAAAATATATAAAATACCTTATAACGAAATCTATAAAATCACGAAAATCAGTCAAACCTTTTTCTAAGATCTTAAACCTGGAACGAAGTTATACGTGTTCAGTGCCTTCATTACCTTAGTCTTAAGTAATTAGATGAAGAGGTATTTTATTTTTAGTAATAACTATTTTAAATTGTTAGCCTTTTCTGTCGTTTCTGGTTTCCCTGGCGTTTCCTCGTCATGATATAAGATAGTTAGGATGAACGAGAAAGTATTTAAGCTGAAGTAGAGGAAAGATTAGTCAGAGCATTTTCCCGCCATTGAGTGCGCACGGTGAACTTGTGCTCATGTTGTTACTTCTACCAGCTGTTTGAATTTTGAATCTCGGCTTCGCATTCTTGCCGCTGAAGTTAACATCACGCCGATGTAGGTTTCTGAGTCAAATTGCTAGTTTAAATTAATCTTAATTTCCTAGTTTAAATTAATTTGTAATCTAACTACTAGTTTACCTTTTAATTAAGCTTGTTACCATTATACTTAATTTCTTCAAAACAAGTGGTTGGTGAAATTGTAAGCACGTAAGCCTGTGTTGTCTGTAAATAACTAAGTTCAATAAAATAGTCTTTTATACTCTCTCCCTGTTGTATTGATCTGCTAGTTTGAGTAATAGTGGCTACCCAAACTATTACTTTGGTCTAGTAGCAGTTTATTCTGACAAAAAAGTGCAAGATATAATGGCAAGAAGTATAATTAAAAATAAAAAAATAAACCTTCTCTCTGAGCACTGAGCACTAATACATATTTCCTTGATTTAGTCCAGATAATTTACAGCAATTCAGTAGTTTACTTTCTTTAGTACATTGATCCTGCATATCATCCAAACTCTTTTAGATCTCCAAACATCTGAGCTATTATCACTCCCTAAAACTGCATCGAAATTATTGTCCTTCAGATATACGCATATATCATTATAGCCTATTTTATACAATTCAATACAGCAGGAAACATCTAGTTTTATGCTTCCAAATTATTTTTTATAGTTTGTATGAATATTTTCATTATTGTACTAATAGAAAATATTTTGTAAATATGCGAGATTTTTGGAGTGTTTGACACTTGATTGGTCTTGGAACCCCGGATGAAGTATTTTACAAACAAACAATATTTTTGCAGTCAATAAGTACATTTGGCGCATTTAGGCGCCTAAATCTTGAGGAAGTGAAGAGAAGTATGTTAACTGAAGAAAGATATTAATTACTTCTGACAAAATACTGAACAGAATATATTAACAAATTTAATATTATGTTTACATAGAATAAGGAACTATGAGGTATTTTATGTTAATTAACTAGTTTTTATGATTTGGATCTGCACTATTACTTCTCCTTTTCATTAGCCCTCACTAGGATGCGAATGAGATTGAAGAGTATTTAAGCCGAGGCTTTTGAATATTTTAGCCACCGAGCTTTTGGCAGCGACACTTCAGTTTTACTTTCTATCGCCCAGGCATTCCAGTTAATATTCCTGTATCAACCCATTGGTAGCAGTTAAATCGTGCTATTAAAGTTCAGATAGCTTAATTAGGTCAAACTGCGTAGTCTCGGGCTATGCTTCCTTTTAAAATTACAACTTCAAAATTATATTATTTTAATGCCCAAAACTGGTGGATTTTTGACTGTGCACACAAGTTGTTCTTTCTGTTCATTTCAAGCTTAAGTAAAATTGTTTATTTGAAATTTTCATAACACTTGCTCCTACATTTCATAGGCACCTATACCTCGTTGACAATCTAATAGGATCTGAAGCACTTTGAGTTAATATTACTCAGTTAAGATCCCATACATGTTATTGCTGTATAATAATGCATCCATAATTTTTAGTTAGATTCAAAATGCAAAGAGTTCTCAATGTATAAAATCGCTTAACAAATTGTCCCTGTCTTGATTCCGATGACCAGGCTAACGACATGGAGTTTCGAGATTTTCTCCATGTGCAACGTGAATACTGTAAATTACTCCTAAAGGTACGTCTTCCAAAGAAAGTGGCTCATAATTAATTAACAAACCAAAAGTCCAATAATGTTTTCTACTGAATGTACTCAAGGCCAAATATTTAATACTAATTATTCCACACTAGTTTCAAATTACACCAAAAGGATTTAGAATTTTAAAGATTTCGTTTTACATGGTGTCCTAAAACAATGAGACAACATTTCGTGGTATATTCAGTTCGTTCACGAGATATAAAATTTTGAAATGGCTTGACTTCACTCGAATGAAGGCACACTCAAGACCTATTCTTGACTCTGTTCTTTCTGTCTGTAGAACATTAAACAAGAGACCTACCAAATCTTCTTATGTGGCCAGATGAGATCAATTACATTTGTAATGTTCAAGAACTCATGCACATTCAATTAGCTTTCAACAACGTTCAACAGCAAAGGTCAGCAATTTGCGCCGATGTTACGTGGTGTATCGTATGATACATAGGCCGCGACATCCATGGGCACGTACAGGCGTCTGCGTCATTCAATAATATAATTTGCATTGTAATAATATAATACATATTGTTTTTTTCATTGCATATAATTAACAACGTGTTATAATTTCTAATGCATTCTTAACTATCTCTTATCTGACATATGTACAAATATTAATGTAAGATGCACACGTGTCAGATAAGAGTCTGATTGCTCACCATTCTGAAGTGCTTTCAAACATCACATGGTATCACTGATAGACAGGTAGCCTTTTTTTATGTGTGTATCTCTTTATTTTCATTTACTCAGAGACTATTCGGTTTCCTTTAGATATCGATATTGTCAACATTCGCGGGATAGACGTCTGTTCACCTCCTCGATATTGGAATCCAGCGATTATATCATCGTATCCCTTTATACATCTGTCAGAAAGTTGGATTAAGGGGCTTTGAAGTTCCCTATCTCCTGAGCAAAGCCGACATTTTATTGAACAAAGCAGTCTTAAAGCAGCAATATTTTATTTCTTCTCGCCTCCTGAACACGCCGCATAATGCTGTCGCACTTCGAACACTATAATACTAAATTATCCACATTTTAATCTAATTCAATTGCTGAAGAAAAGGTCAAGAACATTCTTTTTAATTGGCCAAGATCTTCGACAAATTTTCTACGAATATAATTTCATAACAAGCTGAATAAAAGTTCAAACACTTTATTTTACAGCAGAATCTCAAGATGTATAATACAGCTTCCTCATTAACCTTCATATTTATATTCCCATTCAGCATTTGCTTTCATTTTCGCATATTTAGAAGTTGTTCCACCTCTCTTATTCGGAACTATGAAGACACCACAATCGCTGTCTTGATTGATTTTATATAACAATGAAAATATTAAAAGTTGCCTTTGAAGAGCAATCAACGAATGGCATCGGATAAGGTAAAATATTTTAAATGCATACCATCAAAGATTTCAATAATCTACGTTGTTTTATAACTCTTCAAACGTACTACTTTATAATCTATAGATGTAATTCATTGAAAGTCATGTTTTGATTTGCGACTTCAGATGCTTCCGATGGAAAACGTAAATGCAAAATTAATTCTTTCATCTCTTGTAGAGTACGTAGATTTCAGCAAATTTTACAGACAGGCAGAAAGGAAACATCATAAAGTATGTACATCACAGTCTTTTCAAAATTATGTTCCGTTACAGTTTACAATGTTACCGTTTTACATTGATCAAAATCTTCTTTAAAGCAATGATTGCAAATATCGATATAACTTCTTAAAATTGCACAGAAATAACCTGCTAAACGAATGTTATTCTATTTCTCAAAATAAAGACAAAAAGATCCTAAAAAGGTACTAAAGTAAACAAATCATTTCTTCGAAGTACAAAGCCCGGAAAACTTCCGATTCTGCACTGTAACATTGCCTGTGGAGCATTCGGAATGGACATTCAGTTTCTAAAACTTCGCTGGTGGAATAACTGTAGCATCGTATTCTTGTGTATAAAATTGCTTTTGCTAAGTTACTGTACAAATACTAAAAGTAGACACAGAATTCTCATTTTCTTTCGTCAGTTTAAATTCACTATTTCACTGCCATATCATCAGGTTGAATGCTTATCATCAGAAATTCTCAAAGCAAAAAAATAAATGAATAAAAATAAAAACAACTCTGAGCATCTCATTTTAAAATATTTGAGATTCTTAAGGTTATTTTGAACCTTGTTCATTACAAATTATATACCGAACAAGAATATATAAAACAGCAAAACCGACAAATATAGTGAATTAGTTATCCGTTCTAGAAGCATTTAACTTTAACTTATTATAGCAAAATATGCTGTGAACGAAGGGAAAGTTGATTTCCTGAAGATCGCATGTAGGATTCATCAGAACGAATGATCTGTTTTCTTCATACGATCTGTAATGATGCAAAGACTTGATTAAATTTACGCGATAGTATAAGAATATTTAATGCCAAAACTCAATTCTATCCGAAACCAAAGTTGATGCGGATTGGTTACCAAACGAGTGTCACGAGCAGTCCATGGAATCTCAGAGATTTTCAATTAGTGACTTGTCTGATAAATAGGCAGGCCCAGGAATAAATGTTATTTGTTAGTATGAGAAGAAGTCTTGAACATTTCTGGCAACATGTAGATGGATACTGTCTTCCCGAAATACACTTCTGAGAGTTCTTTGAATAAAGGACATTACTTCGGCAAGTTTCATCAATCTGTTGCTATTCGGAGAGCGGCTACTGTGCTATTGAACTCATTGTAGCCATAGGCGTGATATACATCAGGTGAGATGTTCAGCTAACAATGGAATCTTCTGTAGCAGCGCTCTAGTATTGTACTATTTGTCAAGATGAAGCTGCACCACTCGTCCTTGTCATGGTGATAAGGTGCTTGTCATACGATGCTAACGTAACATTTTTTGATCCACTCTCAGGTTTGCAAATGGTCTGGTATTTTTCAAGCTATTGTTTCCACATACAAACTGCTAACGAGACATAATGCCCCCATACGAACTGCGAGGGAACAAGAGAAGCAGGCTTGCAGGCTTCTTCTTGCAGGCTGATCATTGCTTCACACGAGTTGCGATTCAAAGACGGTAAAGTTCTCCTTCATATGGGCTCATCATTAGCTTCCGTTCAAAAGAATGTAACTTGTTTATACTGTACCCTTGTCGTCAATGCGGCATAGTGACTTTTGTCAAATATTTACCACTGGCAGATAACAAAAACGCTGCCTATTCCAGCCCTTTATTTACAAAGTAAACTCGACAGTTTCAGAGAAAGCTGCTCCACTTACGCATGTGCCCCCACTCTGGAATTCTAATTATTTGCATAAACACCATGGTTTGCATTTCCTGTTAAATTTCAGTTTATGAGCATAATTTTTTCATAGTGTTGCAGTTATCCTAACTAAGAATATCTATAATTTTTTCTCAGGTTCTCTGACATATTGCAAGAAAAACATTATCTACAAAATCTTATGCAAACTCTTATTTTTCATACTGTTTTAAATCCTATATATTTTATTTCACTACACCACAGATTTTTACTTGTTACGAATTAGGTCTTTTTATTTAAATTATCCTTTTAGAAGTTAAAAGTTGAACTAAATATTTACTGTCATAATTAGTTCCCATTCTAAAATTATATATCTTAAGGTAGCAAATTCTAGAATAAATATAATTTCAATGTGCAACTTACATTTCCTAAATTATGGCTTGAAAACATATAAAAAGGTTCGCGATCTTTGTTTTGATTCTTTAAGTAAATAAAATGTAATAAATAAATTAATAAATAAATGTAATAAATAAATTAGTATGTAATAAATAAAAAAACCTTTAAAAATCTGAAAACTTTCAGATTTTACATTACTCCCAAAGAGGCGTTTTTTAACGTTTTGTGTGTTACCTTTATTTATTAAATATCATGTTCTTCGCACTTAAACCATAACATTCAGTTCAACAGCAATATCGCAAATTTTTAAATGAGCATATCTTTAGAATTTCCGATACACAGTCGCGCGCGCTGGAGGTAAAAATATTTTCTTCTCTTCTTACAATGTTGCCATTGCCCGCTTTGAAATCGTTGAGTTTTTCAATGAAAAATTCGTTAAAGTGTTATGAAATCTATGCAAAAAAACTCATTCCAAATTGGGGTTCCAGATGCCCCTATTCGAAGGAGGATCACGTTATTCAAAATTTGATGGCTCTAGGTACCGTTGTTTTATCACAATGCGAGAACCATACTTACAATTTATGCAGATTCTTCATCATTTAATTTCTTTAAATGTAATACAAGGCTGTAATATTGGTGGCAACAGTTTGAAAAGTGAATCAACGCAGAAAGTGAATCGACACGAAATGCCAAAATGAAATTAATAGCCCTTCTGAGTTAACGCTCCTTTGGGCTAATAAATGTAATAAATAAAGTAAAAAGTAATAAATAAATTAATTAATAAATCAATTTAATATGTAAAGTAATAGGTAATGAATGAATTTCAAATATAGCAAAAATACAAAACTATAAGTAACTCTGTTCTCATTGTATAATTAGAAGATGTGTAACGAACTTTGCATTATTATTGTATTGTCGTTTTTGACAACTCTTTTTATATTGGATTACTTTTTAAAGTCCTAGTTTTGTTTTAAAAAAAATTTTACTACTATAATTAAAAATAGAGGATTTGGTGTTAATTCGGTAGTATTATTGAAGTTCAAAAAAGCATCATTAAGGTTAATACGTATTTATCTGCATTTTATTATGTTGTCTCAGCTGAGAACCAACAGATGAAAGGAATACCGTTATATACTCAACGCATGAGAGATATAGAGAGAGCATGTGTTTATGCATATAGATGGTTAATTATTGAAACCTATTCAATAGTGTTAATGCTAAATGCGAATTAAACTCAAGTGCAACTTGATCTCATTAGCTTACTTCGGATGCAGAATTTAGAAGCATACATGTGTGTATTGTTGGAGGAATACAAGCTAATAATTGCTATAGCTTTCACACAGAATCAAGCACATAGACACAAAATGTTCTACAACAGGAATTCTTACCAGAAAGAAAGAAATTATCACTTGAATGGGTCATGTAAACGAAACTGTCTTTCTGCATATTAACAGAACTTAAATATCTGGGAAATTTAACGTAATATTTTGAAAATAATTAAATGAAAAGGCGTTCATGTTCAGTCAATTTCATATTACAAAGTCCAGCTACTGAAAACTTAAAATAATTAAGTTACCGGTATCCAATATTAGCTGCATCGAGTAATAATTGAAAAAGAATTTTGAAAACTTTTCAGCATCTACTAAGTTTAAAAATAAATTCTTTCAAGCCACAAAATTCTGCGCACGCTTTCAAAAAATATCGGTCACTAGGCAACCAATAATGCGTAATTAATAACGCATCAGCTATGCTTGAATGATTTTCATTAAACAACGCTCCTTTCACTTCAGTTAACAAACTGGACATTTTTGCTTAACACTTAAAAGCGTCATTTGAAAGCGATTTAAAGCTTATATTCCTAATAAAAGTGTAAACCATATTCTATAAATTTTTCCTAAGAAATACATAGCACCTGAAGGGTTATAAAGTGCTTATATCATTATAATATTCGCGTTTTACTCATATACATTAAGTACTTTAGCAAAACTATAAGTTACTTAGTCTGCAATGTTACTAAGAACAGTTACCTAAGTGAGACATACTTTGAGCATTGAAATTCCAAAATAGATATTTGTAAATATCAGACGTTCTGCTTTAAATAAATAATATAAATAATATAAATAATAATATAAATACAGCGTATTTGCCAGTGTAAAATAACATACAATACGCTCGTAAAAGTTACAGTTGCTTTGTCTGTAATAATATAGTTTGCAATATAAAGTTTACTAGGTATAATATTGTTGCGTGCGTACCGGTTCGTAACAGATTGCATGCATAATTCTGATAAAAAGTTAATAAAATTTATTCTTATGAAAAGAAATATAACAGAACGCTGGAATTTTTCCCAGAAATATTTGTACAAGCGTTCAAAATATCACGGTGTTATAATCAATAGCCATACTTTAAATTACAAAAAAACGTTAACTAGAAAGCAAAGCACAGCACAGAGAATGCTAATCCAATCAGCAATAACAACAGCAGCTAACTAAACAATCGGAGCTAAGATGTTCTGTGTCTGGTATTGTATACCTTTCAATCGGCCGAGCTAGATAGTTCTAGTATTTTCTGCTTCTCGAGATTTCTGGAAACGAAAAAGAGTTACGGTTACAGCTAACATAGTGTTCAATTACATTTTTTCAATTTAAATATAAATTACGAGATGTCTATTTATCAAATATTAAACGCGCGTTTTTTACTTTTCCGGCGTAGCTTTCTCTTAAAATATGTCTCGTGCTGCATTGGACGGAGAAGTAAAAGAATTTTAATTATAATTCTACTAAAAATATCTAACTAAATTAAAAATTCTTAAAAATGTTTTTATAAAGGAAACAAATATTGTTGTAATAGAATTACTATAGTTAAACTTTTAAATAGTCAAACTATCAGGGAGTTTACAGTTTGCTCCATGAGCAGCGTGAATACGACCCAATTTTCCTTAAAACATCCTCCACCCAAGTATCCCTCCCCTTTGACGGATATCTCTTTCGTGATTTCGTGATTCGTCACGATCTTAAAAATATAACCTAATCCATTGTTGAGGATGTGGGAAATCCTGAATACTAATATAACATTAGAAATATAAGCATTAGAAATTAGACTAATATAGCATTAGAACCTAAAGACTAATAACTACAGATAGCTCAAAAATAAACAAATGAACAACGCAACAAAATATTAGCACAAATAAGCAAAAAATTATCGCTGACTGCAGTTTCGTTGGAATTTAAACCAAATGTTAAAGCATTGTTATCACTATTAACACGATAGTAATTGCGGTACTGGTGTTATTCGAGTACTACAACTTCTAGTCGATTCATCGTAACATTATCGCTTTTCTAAAGTTGAGCTCCAAAGGTAGTGCTGTAAATAATATTTCTTCCTCTCATTTTTGATAACATTAATGTAACGTTTTTATTTATTATCCTATTTTAAGTCTAAAACAAATTTTGAAAAATCTGATAAAGTCAGCTAAAATGTTGTCACACATGGTTTTATTGGAGAGATCAATCCAAACATACAAAACATCTCAAGTATCACACAAGAATAATTATGTATAATAAAAAAGAACAAACGTTTAAAGCAAGAATCAGAACAAATGAATATGGGAACAAAAATAAAAAGTTAAAAATTTAATCAACAAGGAAAGGAACATAAGAGATGTAGTCTTTACAAGGAATTCATGAAAGTTCTGGCATTCCAGCATAGTTTGCTTATCTTACCACGTTTATGAGACTCTTTATCTAGATCTGGGCATATAAGAAGATGCTCTGCATTCAGGATGAATGTGTAAGCTAAAATGTTTTCAAAATAGAATTGTTTTATGATCTCATGAAGACTACGTTAGTGACCAATGAGAAAACCGTGGTCAGGAATCTGCAACTTCAGGCATTGTGTTTACGAAAACTTTTGAAAGCAACAAAAGAACTCTGAATTTTTTAAGATATGGAAGTTATATAAAATTTAATATTATTTTTCTCCTTGGATTTCAGATAGTTTCATGATACTGCGTTTCTTGCTGAGTTGTTGAATTTTAGATGACGTAGCCTACCACAGCTTTTAAAATGCAACTTTACAAAAAGAAAATAATTTAAATAAATGTTTGTAGATCTCATAGATTACATCATTACTTATCTTTACAGAATTAAACTAACATACACAGTTTGGAGATGCATCCGCAAGAACAGGACTTTCAGGCGCGTTTTTAACTGTCCTCCGACAAAACAGAGCGTTATATGAAGTCAATCTAGATAAAGTCTCATCTATTTTGATACCTTTTTCAGTATTTTTACCTCTAATGATATCAGAGTCACTGGGAACTAAAATTTAATTCGTTTACGCTTCACAAATAACAACTAGTTCAATAACACGTTATATCGGAGGACAAGTGCTGTGGTCTAAAATTGCACGCAGACCCCATATATGATCTAAAAGCGGAACAGAAGTTTTTTAACAAAATTAATTTTTTACGCTAAATTTAAAACTTTCTTTTATAAATATTTAACAAAACATGTAAGCTATTTCTCCCGCCTTCGTGGTGTAATGGTCAGCACACTCGGCTCGTATTCGAGAGGTCCGAGGTTCAAGTCCCGACGAGGGCAATGCTCATTTTTCACGTTCTCCAGCTTAATAAGCACCTATTAGATCTATAGTGGTGCTCGAACTAATAAAGGTGATGTATGATGATTTTCCCCCACCAGGATTTGGCGATTCGGTCCCCTAATCCCCAGTCGCCCTTTAAAAGGCGAAGCATACAAGGTATTTCTCCCGCCTTCATAGCATGCCTTCGTGATGTAATAGTCAACACACTCGGCGCGTATTCGAGAAGTCTGAGGTTCGAGTCCTGGCGAGGGCAATGCTCATTTTTCATGTTCTATAGCTTCAAAAAAGCCTAATAGCTCTACAAACATATATAAACAGTAATAATAAGGAGGCATAGAGAAAATTTAAATTTCTACTTAAATAAAAAGTTTAGTATCTGAAAAATATTTTTGTTGTTATACCTTGTAATTCAAATGTATTTACAGCTAAACATTAAACTTTTAGTCTGACCGAATTCAGATAATTCTAATATACCGAATTAATCACTAAATAACCTACTTAAACTAAAAATAAGCAAATTGCTAGAGAATAAATAATGACAACTTCTTTCTGTTAATTATTACGTGTTTCTTTTACGCATGCAGGAAAATACATAGATTTGTATGTAAATAATTATAATTTTTTATTATAACTTTCACCTGTAACTCTTCTTAACGTTCAAATTTATTAGAGAAAAATTATTAGAAACTATATTCATCACAAAAGATAAATGTCATCGGTAATTTGGTTATTTTCTTCTCATTACTTATTTGAATTTTAAATACAGGAAAAAAACTACTCACGTGTAAATGTACTCCCAAATAAAGAGTTTTAATTAATTCCATTTTTAAATTTTTCTCAAGCATTACTGACGTTCATTTTTGCCGACGAAAATAATCTAAAACTAGATTCCAAATAATTAAAACTCTTACACTTTTTCTTAATATTTTTGCAATGATAATGCTAATTACACTCATGTCCATAAATTAAAGATAATGCAAAATCAGGCAAAGGAAGAATTAGAAGCAAAACAAATTTGAGTTATTTGTAAAGCTTATTTATTAAACAAAAGGTAAAGAGCAAAAAAAGATGCTATATGTTTGATATTATTAAAATAAATTAGCGACTTTTTCTCCCTGGAGCAAATTACAAAAAACACCTATTTACAAAAAACCAACATTACATGGTTGGTATGATTGTTAATACATTGTATGTCTCTCAGACGATGCAATACAGTCTGTACAACGCCTAGGCATGCTGAGTATCAAATTATCGATCGGATCTTGGGGGATATTACACCACTCGAAAAGCAATGCTCTCCGAAGTTTCGGTAGACATGTAGGAGGAGGTTGACGGGCTGCAACTCGTCGCCAAGCATGTCCCACACGTGCTCTACTGGATTCAAGTCCGGTGAGAATGCTGGCAAGTCAAAACGGGTGATATCTTCCGATTGAAGGCACTCGCTTACGATGTTTGCACGGTGAGGACGGGGGTTGTCATCCATAAACACAAATTGTACGCCCATGGCGCCGCGAAACAAACGTACATGTTGTTCCAGAATGACGTCCCGATAGATTTGGCTTGTCATGGTTCCAACTTGAACATGCAGGTCAGTTCTAGAACCCAGAATAATTCCACCCCAAACGAGCA
>KK114394.1:14481-62860 GCA_000611955.2 Stegodyphus mimosarum
GGTGTCGTTCAATGATGTTTTTTTGGTGGTGACGGGTACCTGAAGCTCTCCATATGAAAGTCCGGCGAGAATCAGACTGCAAGCTAAACCTGGACTCGTCGGAAAACATCACGCAAGCCCACTGTTACGGTGTCCAAAATGCAGGCTCTTTACTCCAGGCTAACCGCAGGTGACAATAAATTGCAGTAAGTGGAACGCATCTGACAGGTCTACGAGCATATAGACCAATCTGCCCTAAGCGTCTGTACAAGGTCTGCCTTGAAATTGTCGTACCAGTTGTAGAGACATTAGGTATTTTTGAAGCAGGAAACATGAAAAATGAGTAACGCCTTCGCCGGGAATCGAACCACGGACCTCTGAAATACCGGTTCAGTGTGCTGACCATTACACCACGAAGGCACGCTAAGAATGTGGGAGATATACCTTATATACTCCCCTTTTTAAAGGGCGACTAGGGTTTTAGGGAACCTAGTCGCCAAATCCTATGTGTGGAGAGTCATCATCCACAACCCTTTTAGTTCGGGCGCCAGTGTAGAGACATTAGGTATTTTTGAAGCAGGAAACATGAAAAATGAGTAACGCCTTCGCCGGGAATCGAACCACGGACCTCTGAAATACCGGTTCAGTGTGCTGACCATTACACCACGAAGGCACGCTAAGAATGTGGGAGATATACCTTATATACTCCCCTTTTTAAAGGGCGACTAGGGTTTTAGGGAACCTAGTCGCCAAATCCTATGTGTGGAGAGTCATCATCCACAACCCTTTTAGTTCGGGCGCCAGTGTAGAGACATTAGGTATTTTTGAAGCAGGAAACATGAAAAATGAGTAACGCCTTCGCCGGGAATCGAACCACGGACCTCTGAAATACCGGTTCAGTGTGCTGACCATTACACCACGAAGGCACGCTAAGAATGTGGGAGATATACCTTATATACTCCCCTTTTTAAAGGGCGACTAGGGTTTTAGGGAACCTAGTCGCCAAATCCTATGTGTGGAGAGTCATCATCCACAACCCTTTTAGTTCGGGCGCCAGTGTAGAGACATTAGGTATTTTTGAAGCAGGAAACATGAAAAATGAGTAACGCCTTCGCCGGGAATCGAACCACGGACCTCTGAAATACCGGTTCAGTGTGCTGACCATTACACCACGAAGGCACGCTAAGAATGTGGGAGATATACCTTATACAGTGGCTGAAGAGAGCTGACGAGACATGTCTGAGGCTGTGCTCCACCTGTTTCTTTTGGCAGTAACTGCCAAATACCGGTCCTCATTCGGCGTTGTAACTCTGGGGCGACCTGTGCTGTAACGTCTACTCACACTACCATCATCTTGGAATTGTTGCCATGTTGGAGATGACACTCTGGGCAATTCCAAGTTCGTCTGATACTTCCAGTTGGGTACGCCCACATTGAAGACGGACGATAATTCTACCACGTAAAAAATCATTCAACTGCGTCCTTTGTGTCATAACTATTCAGTTATTGCACTGAAATGCTTATAAAGCGCCTGCGAACAATTTTACTTCTTTGCCTGTATTCCTTATATATCACTCTCTTACACTCTCGTCATTGTGACGTACCATCGGTGTCATCTGGTTACTTCCTGAAACTTGCATATGATTCTTGAAGATGTGTGTGGTGATTTTACAGGTGATATATTTATTTTAGAATTCGATTTCCGCGTGACTCCGAATTATCCTTAATTTGTGGACATGAGTGTATTTTACGGAAAATAGGTAAAATTCTTTTGTGGCCTGCATTCGGCCACTGGAGATCACAGGCCTAGGGGCTAAGACTGCTAAGCACCGATTCTTCTTCCAAATTTGACTGCCAACGGATGAACTAATTACTCGCGATTTTCGTGTTTTTTCCGTGGATTACCTTAAATGAGTTATAATGTCTTCTGTAGTAATAATATAAAATTTTAGGATTCTTATTAGTAAGATAGCGCTAATTAGTTATAAGCTAATTAACAGATACTAGAGAGAAAGGATATCTTCTAAGAATATTATAAATTAATTAGAAAAACAGCATTAACTATTAGCTGTAAATAAAATTTCACAAAGGAATTTCTCCATCTTGGTACGCCCCACCATCGACCGAGCGGTAAAATCGCTGAACGCTGATACTTCACTCCGAGGGCCATCGAACGAGTTGGATGCAAGGGCATTTTCGCGGTTTTCCCCGTGTGTAACGTGTATACAAGCCAGTTTTCCTTAGAAAGTCCTCCCCGAAGGCATCCCTCCCTTTAGTAAAAAGCTCTCGAGCTCTGATATCACATAAACCAAACCAAACCTTCTTGGTACATTTTGCAATAATTTATTTCCCATGCACACTACTTAATATATGACTACTTTTCATTTCTTATACTCTTTCTGCGACTGCGTTCTATGGAAATTGAATTACTCGCATAATTTTGCCCTCGATTTTCGTACGATATAATTAGTGAAAAAAGAGGAAAAATCCATCAGTATTTTAAATTCTAAAAGAGAAGCACTACACAAGTAAACAGAAGTTTCCAAATATAAAAGCTAGAGTAGCATGTAGTAGAATCTAAATTTCTGAAAAGACTTTAAAAGAACGGTAGCTTTCTTAAAGTTCTTTGTATATAACAGCGTTTCACATATATCATCGTAATATATTTGAAGTTCTTTTCATTAAAGTTGATTAGTTGATCACGTAATGTACATGTTACATTTTGTGGTAAAATTATTTTTTTTTTTTCAAAATAAAATGTTAGATGAAAGTTTACCTCTTATATTTTAAATATTAAGCTGCGTGTTCAAGACAAGTATAGGGTTCAGAGATGTGTTTTACCAAAAACATTATGTCATATTCCTTCACTAATAAAATAATGAAAATAAGAGGTCTTTTAAAAGCATTAAGTTTCTAGAATCTAATAAATCTTCTTTAAACCACGTATTTTCAAACTCTTAATTTAAAATTAATTACTATCAATTTAAAATACTATGAAAAATGTACTACAACTTTATTTCCTCCATAAAATCTCGACGCAGTTTCGTTATTGAATATTTCTGTGATTGTGAATACTTATCTTGCATATGCAACTCATTGAATGTATGAAATTGAATTTACAAGATAAAATTAAATAGTCAATATGAGACCGATAACGATTAATCGATCGCCTATAGAATTTATTATCCTTTTCAAAGTTAGTTAGATCTTCCAACAGAAATTAATCGATAAGCTCTTAAATGTCTTACTCAGTTTCAGACGTAATATGAAACTGTCAACAGAGCTTTACAACTTTTTGGCTATCAATCCTTTGATTTAGGTTCAGTAGAAACAGCACTCAGAGCTTCAGGGAATCGATAAGTGAAAAATAATGTTTTAAAATGGAATGTTCTTCTACGAGTAATAGTTATCAGCTAGTTAAAAGGTGTACTGTATTATGCTTTAAAAATCTTTTACGAAAGGAAATCACTTATTTTGTGAACGGGAGCGAAATATCCCGAACACAATTTCCTGAATATCCTGACATTATCCTTCTTCAATATATGATCTTTCTTAAAGAATCGATAACTTAATTATCGTTATATTCATGCGTTAAAATTGCCTGAAAGTCACTTATCGAAAAGAAATTACGTTTGTTGCTGTGTAAATGAGTAAATAAAAATAATTAACATGGACGAGCTAAAATTTTTAGAACTAACATTTTAAAAAATATTCGTGCTATTTTTACAAAACTTGGTATTCTCTCATAATATCAGTCGTAGAATCGAAACAAGAAAAAAAATTAGTACGTTGCTTCAGAAAAAGTCCTATTTTGTGTCAAAATACCTATGTTAGAACAATGCTATATATTAATCTACGTCACGCTTTCGAGACATGGAAAACTCAGTTAAATTTAGACAATCGATCCGATAGAACGAGAAATATAGAAATGTCTTTTTTTTTTCAAGGTGTACATTATTTCTCTCTCACCCGATGCTTTCAGATTGTTGTTTGTATTGAATGCAGAAATGTTGACCACAGTGGAACATGCAGATTCTCAATATTATATTCCCAATCCCAATGTGCATTAAATACTGTTTTAAATATGAATGTATCTTCCTATTACTTTACTTTATGTCTGGGTTACTTTTATTAAATCTGCATAGATAAGATTGAGTTATTTGCTTATCCTGAGCATATTAGGGCTCTCTACATAAGATTATTTAGTCATTAATGGCAAAGAACGCATTCTGCTTACAAGAAAGAATGTATTCGAGAAGTCTTTCTAAAATAAGCTGTCTCGTATTGACATTAAACGTGAAGAAAACAATGAAAACTTCATGCGGACAGTCAATTTAACAGCCGTTAACAGAATCAGGGAAAAAACTGTCTATGTTTTGGGACTTTAATATCTTAACCACCAGTTGCATGGTGCACATAAACTGTGGAGGCTCGCCAAAGGCCGAGCGGTAAAGTCACTGAACACTGGTAGTTCTGTCTGGGGCTCGAATCTCGGCGAATGGACGGGCTGTATTGACGTTTTCGTGTCCTTTAGCATGTATAACGTGTATGCAAACCCTTTTTCCTTAGAAAGCTTTCCACGAAATCCCCCCCTTATTCAGATAGCCTTCTGGTACTTTGCCATAACTATATATTTTGCGATTTTTATTGCTGAAAATTAGCTTGTTTACCGGTGATAAATTTTTTCACAATGTTAGTAACACTACATTAACTTTCCATAAAAACACCAGAAAAAAAGTACAACTTAAGTTTTGTCAAATTGATAAATTCTGGAAAATTCTTTTTGAAGTAGTTCACTAACTGCGAAATCTTTCACGAAAACCTAATAAATAATTTCTTTTAAAAGCAAAGATTGGGGGAGGATGTAAAAGTAGCGATTTTGAAATATATATTAAAAATGTTCAAGAATTTTACTTCAAACCCTAGAGAAATATTTCAGAAATCGCAAATAATATATATTCTGTCGATAAAGCATGCATTTTATTTCTGAAACGGGTTGACAGATTTCCATTTCTGCGCGTCAAAATTAAAAACTTTGGTTTTTTTAAATATTGAGCTGTAACATACATCACCAAATAGTAAACATCGGAGCTTGCAAAATGAAATTTCTTCTTTTGGATTTTTGAAAGGAATCTGATTGTGACAAAATAGCTTTGAATGAAGTTGTAGTCGTTTAATCAATTTTAAATTATCAAGTGATTTAATCTGTAACAGTAAAAAACAGATATTTGAAGCATAAATTTTAAACACAAGAGAAATTTTATTAATTAATAATGTGTAAAAAGTTTTTTTTACTTGTATTTTTCACGTTCTAAAGTAAAGATCAAAATATATAAAAGTAAAAAACTATATATTCTTGTTCCAGGCAAGATGATACAGCAAAATTAGATTTCCATTTATAAATTAGAAACAACTAAATATCGAAAAGGGAACCGTAACTAGCTTAATTTTTCCTTGAGTTTAGAGTTAAACTTGAGTTATAATAAAAATAATATGAAGTAATTTCCTGAAAACATATACCACAGATCTTTAGAAATGGGTAATTAATTGAAATAAAAGCTTTATTATAGAATCTGTAGCATGCAGCAATCATATTACTTCTGTACGTTTGTCTTAAAGTTTTCCATAGCAATCACAGAATTAGCCTTTTTGATTTCACAGTTTTTGAAATCTTTACTATAGAGACTACAGAGTACATTGATGATTGAAAACAACCATAATGCTCTATAGAGTGTGTTTGTACATTTGCTTTTTTTACAGATGCGTCGTTTGTTGCAACCTTCTCTGTTTCAGACGAGAAGCCTTGTTTACCTTTGGAGAGTTTTTGCTAAATTTATGAGATCATTCTTAGCTAAAACCGAGTACATATCTGAAGCTTAAAGTCCAACAATCGTCTGCTCAGAATGACGTATTTTGCAATATAACAGAGATATTTTAAACTCATGAAAATATTTTAGTAGCAGTAAATTAAAAATAACACTAATTATGCAGTCAATAAATATAAAATTATCGTAAAAATGTTTTAATAAATATGTAAACAAATACACAACAATTGAAAAATATATAAAAAATGCAAACAATCACAAATATTTTAATAAATTACAAAAGTACTGTTAATTCTTACATAAGAAGCTGAATTTCATTTAATGGAAGAAAATTTCAAAATTAATGCTTTGTTAATCTAAGAATTCTGTCAAAGCATTATGGTATGGGCAGGGATTTCATTAGGATACCACACCGACCCGCACATCTTTAAACGGGGTTCTTTGACGGCTGTCCGGTATCGAGATGAAGTCCCAGAACCCATTGTGAGATTGTACGCTGCAGCAGTTGGCCCTACTTTTGTTTTAATACGCACATCCCCATAGAGCTGACATCGTCGATGACTACCTGGAGAGTGAAGGGATTGCGCCTATGGCGCGGCCAGCATATTCGGCCGACCTTAGTCCCATTGAAAATCTTTGGGATACTCTCGGTTTTGCTGTATCTTCACGTTTCCTACCTCCAGCCACTCTTATCGAGCTGGAAACTGTTCTATAAGAAGAATGGCGATTGCTTAATTCTGTGGTGGTTGACCACCTAATTGAAAGCATGATCACAAAGTGTAAACTTTGTATACAGATGAGGGGGGTCACATACCTTATTAATGTCCTTTTTTTTCATTTTATGCTCTTTAGTTTCACTTTATACATAATTCTGTTTAAGTATCCAGTATGTCATTATCTGATAACTTACAAAAATTTAATATTGTTTTCATTTCTGTTATATACTTATTGATTTTATTTTATGCATAAATAGATATGCTACTTTCCTGCCGAATTTTGTGTAAATTAAAGCAGTATTTGTTGATTTTTTTGCATTTTACATCTTCGTGCTTAACTTTTGGAAGTGAGTGTATAATCAATCTTTTGGTGACTCTGCAGTTTGAAGAACAGCAGTTCCTGGTTATCCTGCAAATCTTTATGAAAACTGTGTCCTAACCTAGAGATCTTGAAAAACTAAATCGGTAAAAATATATTTCAGAGTAGCCCTTGGCGAAAATTGGTGACTTTTTGGCGCCATTCTTGTTTACGTCTAACGCCCTCCCCTGTAAAATGGCGTCCAAAGCATAATGGAATAAAACATAATAAAAGCAAAAAATATATAATATCAATAAACTGAATTTTAAATCCACCAATGAAATAACATGAAAAAGGAAATATATGTTATCTCATCTACGCACTATAGAAAAGAAATATCGACTTATCTCATTTAGAAAAATCGATGTCTTCAGTCTGTGGCACACAAAATTCCTGAACAGGATCCAAAAACCTTCTAAAATTATCTGAACTAGATTCTGTATACTGTCCTCGCCACACAAATTCACAAAAATAAGTGTAAAAATTATCCTCCGCAGTGCCGGACTGTCGGTGGCATTTCTTTCCAAAATCCCTTTTTACTATACTCCACACATCTTGATATGAGCTTCGCTTTCCAGATCTTTAAATGTCACTGCGTATACAGAGAGGTGAACGAAGCCATTTAAATTTTCATTAACACACTAGTCAATTAAACTTTTTTTTCCCTTTCGTTCCACATCCTACAGAAACTGCAGATTAATCTTCTCACATAGAGCCATTTTATAGTGTAAAGCACAAAATAAATAACGCGTTTCCCAACCAACATCCAACACATAAATAAGCCCTTACACATATTTTCCCATCAGTCAAATTCACCGCAATCACGCAACCAATGACGTCATAATAGGGTTCCTATAACATTCAACTACTCAGGTTACGATGAAAGAAACACCAATTTGGCGATAATCCAAGGGGCATCCTAAAATATAGACTAACCGAAAATCACAACTATGTATTATTAAAATAAATTAGATTGAATTGGTGAATTTTTAGAAACAAAGTCATTCCATCTTTGCCAAAGTATTCTGCATAGTCCATAAGTTGTAGCAAAACACCTAGCACCAATATTAATCTTGTAAGTAAATATTTGAGTTCACAGTATGCACATGACTTGAACCAATGAACTTCGCAGTAAACTGGTGGTAGCAATCACAAGATAAAAATGCAAAAGTGCAGAAAATAGAATAAGAGAAAATCAAAGTGCTTTAGTTTTGTCAACATGTTTTAATAGAGTCTATCAGCTTTGCCAAAATCACGGTATAAAAATATATACATGTTTGCAACTACCACCAATATGCATTGGGATGAATAAATCTTGGGCGTTTTTATTATAAAGCATATAAAATGAACACGAGGTTCTGATAAATTAATGAATAAAATGGAAAGGAGTTGGCAAGTTGGAATTTACACCAGGAATGGAAATATTTTGTATTAAAATTTTCCTGTCATATTTGTAAGAAGCTTATCATTCATATTATTTTCAAAAACAATATTTTTGTCATTTTTCTTATTTTGAAAGCTTACAAGAACTGCAAAATACAATATACGGTAATGTTAACTGTATCTGTGTTAAATTTTATGTTTAAATTACATTTATTGTAATTGCTATGCTTTAAAATCTATTTTTTATTATTTTTAGATAGCTGTGTATATTTAAACAAAAATAATCAGTTTTTTAACTTTAACTTAAGTGTGATAACATTTTGAGTGATTGATATATGGGGTCCGTGTTTTAGACGAATTTCATAAACCATTTTGAATTCACACTAATATTTTCTGTGTTTGTGCAAGCAGCTTTCAAAGTCGCATAATTTTGATTTTAAAACAATGCATTAAAATTAATTTCAATTACACAATCTCTCATTTTTTTTACTTATAAAGATTGCTTCTGAAATATTAATAAAAATAAATTGTGAAATACGGAAAACGTTCCTAGATGTGAATAAGTTTACGTAGTTGATTTGCCATAACAATACACGTCACATGCTATGATCATAATGCATGCTAAATGACCATGTTACATGCTGCGATCATAATGCACTGAAGATTTATAGTCACAAGTGACAGATAGTGGTTAGATGACAGAAAGATTTATCATCATAAATATCATGGAACGTTGATAGCCATAGTACAGCACCAGGTCTTTTCCTTTAAAAGCACTATAGCTTTCTTGTCCTTTAAAAGCAATTCTGATTTCCCTATGTTTTAATGTAGACTTTGAATCGCTGATTCGTGTTGTGAATGAAATTGTCAATGTAACTTTGGTGCATTACTTAGCATTATTGCAAAACATGAAACATGTAACAAACATGTAATGGTCTAAATAGTCATTTCGTATGACCAAGTTACTAGTTTTATAAGGCGAGGATGCTCTTATGGTCACGCCCTTTCATCAACGAACATAAAATGAAAACCAAAAGATATCATAATGAAGAAATGTATAGAACCAAAGTTAAATCAAGGCCTAGGTGAATATTGTTGAACACTGAGGTTTGTGTGTAACATGAGAAATTATACAATTATTTCTCTGCCGTTCCAACCGACAGAAGAAGGTTACCTTTATTTTTGTTGGCTATTTCTTGAACTTAAGAAAACCGATATAATGTTGCAGCGATATAGTTATGCCAAACTGCCAACTTTTGTAAAAATCTCGCTAGTAGTTTTTAAAAAATTAGCTCTCAAAATTTTAGCTTCTCTGTGTTAATTGAATTTGATATTATATTTATTAATATCTCCTTTTTTATTAAACTTATTTGATTCTTCCTTTCATATTTCAAAATTTAGGTTCATTCTAAATAAAATTCGTGTATTTTTTACGATTTATTTTTAAAATTTGTATTTTTAATTACTTTTTATAAATTTTTCAAAAACAATTTTGAATTATAATCTATAACATTTTTTGCCATCATCTTACAGTAGATGTATTTCTAACCATACTTGCAAAACAATAGAGTTTTTTTATTCAAAATTTTCTAAGATATACATGAATTTGCATTTTGGCGCGTTCTGAAATAAGGCGTATTTATTATAAGCGATAATAACGAAAATATAGTTTACGCACTTTGCTAAAATTATTTGAACGTATGGACAATAACTTTTTTCCGCTCATGGACGATGAAGAAAAAGGAAAGAAAAATAAGTTGCTATAAATTAAGAAGTCGCCAAGTGAATTATTTTTGGCGCGAACTGAAACAAATTCGCCAAGATAAATTTTTCCGTAAATGTTTCATCAAAAATTACAAAATTTAATATGTAGGCGTAATTTAATTCATAAAATCGAAATATTAAAAAAATTATATGTTATTTCAGGAAAAGTCCGATGTTTCGTCAAAATACTTATGTTAGAGCAAAGCTTTATATAAATCTAGTATATACGCGCTTTCGAATCACGCTAAGTCGCGCTTTCGAGACATGGAAAACGCAATGTGAATTTCGCATAGTAGAACAGGAGACATAAAACTGTTCCCGCACTTTTTTTTTCCGTAGGGTACATGTGTTCCGCTTGGTGTCCTCCGAAATCATAGCGCCAAAAAATATCACGAACGAAAATGTCGCAGAGAAAACCAGGCAAAGAGAAAACAACATGATAGAAGCATCGTGGGAGAAGAGAAAGCAAAGAGGAAACACCGCAGTTCTGAAACATTGTTTTAAAACAAAATATTGTAGTCGAAAATGAAGCGTTTGAAAAACATCGCAATTTAAAAACTTCGTCGTCAAAAATATTGTAGAAAACATTAAAATAGATTCAAATCATAGCATGATGATAATATCGCAGACATGCTTTTTTCAAACTTTAAAAGTTATAAATGCATATTCGCATGATGATTTGTGAGCGCAAGAAGGAAAGAGGTGCATTTTTACTTTTACATATCATATTTCTGAAATGACTAATACATTTTTGCTGAAAACTTAAGGAGACTTATGCAATTAAAAACTGAAAACCAGTAAAAAATTAACGCAACTTATATACTTTTTAATAGAACTTTAAACTTACTTAACTTATTTTTACTAATAAATGTCATTAATAAATTATTTTTTTATGAAATTTTACTCATTTTTCATTAAAAGTATAATTTAAAAAATCTGATGTAAACACCACATGACTCTCTTGTATGGAATATTAAATTATACGCATTTTTTTTGCATTTCATTTAAACTTAATTCCTTGAATTTCATTAGAGATATATTTCTCATTCAATTAATTCAGTTCTCACTTCGCGATAAAGCAAAAATACATAAAACCTCAAAATATCTTTATTAAAAATTGAAAAATATAGAAAAATATAAAACATAAGCACGGTTAAAACAATTTAAAGAATAATTTTTACGATTAAAGTTACAGTTTCTACACAAAAACCAGCAATTCGGCCAGCGGATAAGAAGGCAGATTAGTCGGTGCGCAAATTTGCACTTTTAGTCTCACTCGGAAAAAAGACACTGAAGGCTTAAAAACTGACTTAATTTGTTGTGGACTCTATGCAGAGTCAGTATATGGAATAATTTAATAACTTAAATGATAATTTCAGAATGGATTAAGCATGATTTAATTCGCAATCATAAAAGAAGACTTTATCTTTGTTGTTGCGAAGCTTAGCTTCTCTCGATTGGCAAGAAAGCCATTGGTCTGCTAAGTTTCAAATATAAACAAATATGGCTGCTATGGTAAAAATTTAGGCTTAGCCACACCTAAACAACTTTTAAATTGGTAATAATTCTCCTACTATTTCATTCAGGTTAACCAAAGGCATACAAACCTTAACCAGAAGTCAAAAATAATATAATTTAATGATATTTAAAGCCAAAAATGCACAATTTACCAGCATATATTAATAAAAAAACTGACCTCACGGAGCCGAGTAGCAGAGTTGGTATATATAAAGTTATGCAAGATGCATACATACGTACGTAAGTATGACCGAACACCGCGAAAAAATATCTTCTGAATCCCTTTTAAATCAGTTTTATAATTCGTTTGTGTAAAAAGAGCTTTTTATTCAATCCTTACGCACAGATATCATGCAAAAACATCGTTAAATTGAAAAACATGAAAATGAAATGAGTAAAAAGGATGAAAAATTAAGATAAATATCTGCATTCCGATGTTATCATATTAGAGCAATTTTGCTTGGACCAGGCACCTAGGCTTGAAGAGTCTCACTTGGATAAGTGTAACAGCAGGAAGAAAAATAAACATAGTATTTCTCATAGCATAATAAAAATTCATATCACGATGAATTTGTAGAGGATGTAGTTCAGGAGGACGCAGAGGCTTACGATGCGGAATCGATAAGCAATTGCGTAATGTTTAAGAAGCGGACGTAGCGATGCGTCATAGGCAGGAGACGATACTCCTGGACGAAAGCATTCGAACAGAGGACAACTGTTTGGAAGGCAGCTATGCTAATAGACATACCACTGACCCTTACATTTGCAGGCACTTTATTTTTACCACGATAGTTTTGCCAACAATGTTTTTAAACAGTGCAGTTCTTGAACGGTTTTATTTTCGATGGCAATATTTTTGTACCACTATGATTTAGAGCTACAATGTTTTCTCTTTGCTTTTTTTCTCCCGTGATGCTTTGTGACGACGTTTTCGCTTTGCGTTGTTTTCTCCGCGACGTTTCTATCCGCGATGTTTTCGGCCGTAACCACTCCATTTGTATTATGCGTTGAGATGTACTGAGAGTAAAGTAAGTTACTAACGAATTAATAGCTAGTTTAACACAATGGCCCATGAATGTTTCAAAATCTCTTTCTTAAGCTATTCGCATTATTAAATAATAGAGATATTTGGAGTTTGCTATTGTTTTACGGGCCATAATATTATTGGCTTAATGAAGTCAAATAGTTGATGTCCATTTGTAATCACTTTAAAAATACGCGACTAAGAATGAAATTACTATATTAATACTTTGAGCTTCTTTGATTTCGCTATTAAGTTAGGCATTACATACTAGAAATCAGTCACTGGTCTGTCTCTGAGATTACCTGAGTTTATTCCAACAACTTTTTGCATGCAAAGGCTCTTCTGTTATTCAGTGAACGAATCCTGTTATATTGCAAAAAATTGCATTTACTTTCAAAGTATAACATATTCTCCATTATTGTCTGTGCCATCTCTGTTGCAGGAAGTACTTTGTAGGCTTCTGCAGACATTTTCTGCTTTGTTATTCTCCTATCACTATTTCTCCAGTGTGTTTTATATAATATTTGAGCTTATTCGTCATTTCTGACAAAATAATTCTGTCGTTGCTCATGCTAGCTTCCAAAACATCCTCAGTTTCCAACTGAGATCTTCGTTGTCTTCAAGCTGCCTCACAGTGTTACTTACATGCCGAAACCAATACAGGTATCCTAAGTTTTACTCATATGAATGATAATATTTAAGATACTCTTACTAAACCTTTAGTACATTTCTTTCTCCATTATCATTCAGAGGTAACAAGCAATTGCCGTATCGGCTCCTTTTATAAGACAGAACAATGGACAATCTGGTATTTCGTCAGCACCAAGTAACGAACTCAAGCAAAATTTTCAAAGTCAAGAACTGCTTCAACATTATAAATGCAAAATATTTTGCTCGTTCCCAGTACGGTTTTAAAATTCATTCCAAAATTCACTTGAAGAAACGTTTCAGCGTTAATGCGTGGGGTTCACGACGAAAACAATTTGCATCATAATGGCCACAAATAATCTTAGTAAAATAGGTGAAAACAGATACCTCTGACATTGTGAAAATAAAAATTCTGTATTTGTATTTTAAGTGCTTTTGTGAATCCCTGTTTTTATTCAAATATTATCTGGACTGCGTTTTTGAAATATGTAGTACATACAAAAGACTTTTTTTCATTCTGGTATGAGTAATAAGAAAGATAACAACAGCCATGAATTAGTATTGAGTTAATGAATTTGTTACTTATTTTTAAACTAAACTATCGCAATATTGTCAACAGCGAAGATATGGATTTACATTTATTACATTTACATTACATTTATTTGTACAACAATAACTCCGCCCCAGAATTTACTATATTACTATATTTAGCTGTATATTTTAGAATGCAAAGGCTAATCTAGAAATATGTAACATGTGTGAGAGTTTTCAAATCAGGTGCCTGTTTGTTTAAAAACTTTGCAACAGAGCATTTACATATTCTTACTAGTATCCCCATAACAATCCAAAGATAATTTTGGAATGGTGAAAGTTTACTTTATAGCTAATATGCACGGCTTTTATTTCCTAAAGTTAAAGTAGTCAATATAAGTAACCAATAGTAAAATGCACTTACACAGTGCTTTAACTCAGCCTTTACAGACCTCATTCATTTCCTTTTATCTGGGAAAATTTAAAAGGTTCTAAAACTTCCCCTATCTCTCTAAAGTGCTTCTTCATTCAAACGCAACAGCCCCCAGGGTGTGTGTGCGCATCCATTTATTCCCGGTCTCCTTTTTCAAAATCGTTCACGAAAATATCAAGCAATCTTAAACGAAGAATTGCTTCCCAGGGATTTCAGGCAGGAAGGAAGCCTATCATACTTCCCAATGAACACAGGAATGGGAGTATCGATTGAAGAGTCTGAAACTTTCCCGGCTTATCGCGATTTATATTAATAAAGGATCGAACATCTCTTTCCAGTGAAAGAGGCCTCTAAGCTTTTCCAGTGTTCACCTCATTAGTAAGGACTACTCAGAATGTAAAGTAAATTGGAAATTGCTGCCCAGTTTGCTCAAAATAAACATCTTCGATTTCAGTCTTTCATCGAAATAGTTGAAAGCTTTTATTTTTAATACAATATTGTACCTAACAGAAAATTATTCTGCAGTATTAGTTTTCTGCCACGTGATATAAATCTTAAAAACAAATAACAATTTGAGTAGGCTCATATCAAAATAATTACAAATCCTAAATTAGTCTAGATGCTAGACTGTGTTCGTTTAGCTTTGAAATGCTTTGATGTGAATATGCTCATCTTACACATACAGAAACGTGCTCACTATAAGTAATTAACATTGAGATTTACATTACGATTATTTTAATAGTTTTCCTTCTGCACTCAGATGTAATTTATTTGCTAATTTTTTCCCTAATAACTGTTGTTTAATTCATTAACTTTCTTCTAAAACATCTTTAATATACTACGTTTGTAAGTTCAATGGATCTAAAACACTTTCTTTTCTTTAAAACATCTTTAAAACATGTCAGGGCCATTGTACACATGACTAGAGCCAATACGAGTTTCTGTAGTTTTAAGATTCGTCACAACTGCTGCCCATACGGTATAGTGGTTAGCGAAGGCGACTGCGATACCAAAGGTCCCGGGGTTCGAATCCCGGAGAAGACGTGGTTGCAACTGTCCGTTCCTTCATAGGAGGCAAAAGTTAAAATATTATTTGCGGTCACTTTATTATAAAATGGTGGTCACTTTATTATGGAGCCACCTATTGAAGAATAAAGATAGCAAAATTTAGCTTACCTTTTGTGCACCCAGCAGCAGCAGTTAAATCTGCGAAACTTCATTGGTGTGAGGGATGTATCCATTAATGATAGGATGCATACTTAAGCACATATCATATTTATTCAGCTATAACTAAATAATATAAAGCGACAGATACATTAATGTTTGAATAGAAGCACATACGAAAGCTTAATAAGAAGTAAGGATTAACTGTATCATGGGATGTATTAATTGGGTGTGATTGACGTAGTTGGAATGTTTGATGTTGTTGGTATGGCTGATGCGCGCGCACCTTGGCATTTCTAGGGTTACCAAAAGTTAAGTTCAAAATAACATTTTCTTCTTCTCAAATGCCTGATTAATTTACAACAATCCCCCCTTTAATCATGTATTTGGGAAATGTTACAAATCAGATTTAGCTCATTTCTTAATTTCAGAAATTTTGGTTTGGGCAATGGTTTAGTGAAAATATCTGCAATCATGGAATTTGTTTTGCAGTATGTTATCTCGATTGTTTTATTTTCTTCCATTTCTCTTAAAAAGAAATATTTAACATTAATATGCTTTAACCTGGTATTCATTTTCCCCTGTTTTATCAGAGCTATTGTGGACTTATTGTCCTCATATATCTTAATGGGTAATTTTTTAGGTAGATCAAAATCTTTAAGGAGATCTAATATCCATTTGAGCTCTTGAGCAGCAGTAGCTGCAGAAATAAGCTCGGATTCGGTAGATGATAAGGAAACACAATTTTGTCTCTTTGTGGACCAAAATATTGGGCGGTTTCCCAGAAAAAATAAATTTCCACCCGTTGATCGTCTCGTGGTTAAATCAGATGCATAGTCAGCATCAGTATAACAGGAAAGTGATGGTGGGCTATCAGAGTCAATTTTCAGGCTAATGTCCTTTGTAGAGTTCAGGTATTCAATCACTCTTAGAACTGCTTTCCAGTCCTTCTCCTTTGGAGACTCATTTTTCCTGCTTAACAGATTCACTGTTAGGGTAATGTCTGGTCTGGTTACAGTGGCTATGTATAATAAGGCTCCGATGGCTTGCCTATACTTCGTATTGTCCACTGGTGGAGAGACGTCCTCTTCCTTTGGATAAGAAGTATCCATTGGTGTGTAAGATGGTTTGTGGATATCTGGACAAAACATCATCTTCAATTTTTCTATTTTTGATTTTTGGCTCAATAGGAACTTGTTTTCATCTCTTTTGATGTTGATTCCTAAGTAGTTTCTGACTTCTCCTAAGTCTTTTGCTTCGAAGAATTCGTTGAGATATTTGATTAGCCTTTTAATATTTTCTTCGCTTTTGCATGCTATAAGTATATCGTCGACGTAGACAATAATCATTACCGTGTCATTTCCATCTTTCTTTAGAAATAAGCATGGGTCTGCTGTACTCTGCGAAAAGTTACTGTTCTTTAATACTTCTTCGACTCTTTTATTCCATGCTCTAGCAGCTTGTTTTAATCCATAAAGAGCTTTTTTCAGTTTGCAAACTTTTCCTTCTTCTCCCGGTTGAATTGTACCTTCTGGTTGTTCCATGAATATTTCTTCTTTTAAATTTCCGTGTAGAAATGCTGTAGTGACGTCTACATGTCTCACGTGCATTTTACCATATGCTGCGACAGCAAGAAAAGTTCTGATAGTTGTATGTCGAACTACTGGTGCAAAGGTATGATCGTAGTCAGTTCCGAATTTTTGACTATAACCTTTTGCAACTAGTCGCGCCTTGTAACGAATGACTGTTCCATCTTCGTTTTCTTTCAGATTGAAAATCCATCTACAGCCAATAGGTTTCTTTCCTACAGGAAGCTCAACCAGTTCCCAAGTTTTATTTCGGGATAAGGAATTGATTTCTTCGTCAACTGCGAGTAACCACTTTTCCTTTTCTTCAGAATTCAATTTATCCAAGTCTTTAAAATTCTCTGGTATGGTTTTTATTGTGTTTGTTAAGTATCCTAGACGTTCTGGTGGTTTCCCTTTCGTTTTCCTTTCTGATCGTCTTGGTTCAACTTCGGATATAACTTTGTGTTTTTCTGCAGTTTCTTCATCGTTTTCAACATCTTCAGCCTTTGGATGGAGAGAAATTTGAATATTTTCATTCTCTGATAATTCTTCGACAAATTTGAGGCTTCTACTGATTATTATTCGATTTTCACCTGTGTAGATTCTGTAACCCTTTGATCGTTGATCGTAACCGACAAAAATCCCTTCAATCGCTTTCTGGTCTAATTTTTTACGATTTTCCTTATGTACATATGCATAGGTTGTGCAACCAAATTGTTTCATATGAGCTAAATTAGGTTTTCTTCCGCTCCATAATTCATAAGGAGTCTTATCACAAGCTCTGGTTGGAAGACGGTTCTGGATGTAATTTGCTGTATTTACAGCTTCACCCCAGAATTTGTTTGGAAGTCGTCTTTGGGAAAGTAGGCACCTGGTCATCTCAATTAGGCTTCTGTTTTTCCTTTCACTCACACCGTTCTGAGGAGGCGAAAAAGGAACAGTTAGTTGATGTTTGATGCCGTTACTCGATAGAAATTCCTCCATTTTCTCACTGGTATATTCACCGCCGTTATCGGCTCGAAGTGTCTGCATAGTTCTTCCAAATTTATTTTTTGTTATACCGACAAAGTCCTTTAATTTACTAAGAACTTCATTCTTTTTAGCGAGAAAATAGATGACAGTGTATCTAGTAAAGTCATCAATAAAGGTTACGAAATAAAGTTTTCCACCAATACTTGGAGCAGGCATAGGCTCGCAAATGTCACTATGTATAAGTTCCAGTGGTTTTCTTGCTCGAACACTAGCAGCTTTTGGATAAGGAATTTGTTGCATTTTATTCTTTATGCATTCTGAACAGCTATCATTATGAGTGCAATTATCTAATTTTATCCCTTCTGCAAGATTTTCTCTTATTAATTGTTTGATTGCGTCATAACTTCGATGACCTAACCTTGAATGCCATATTTGTATACAGTTTTTATTTTTACATTCAACTGCAAAATTAGCGCTTTCTGGTTTTGTGATTAAAACAATTTTATATAAACTGTTATCGTCAGAATATGCGCGCATAATTAATTGGCTATCCTTTTTTACGTAACAATTTTCCTTTTCGAAAGTAACAGAATATCCATTACTAGCAATTTGTTTAACAGAAATCAAGTTGCTCTTTAAATCAGGAACGTAATAAACATTAGTCAATCGAATTTTCTGCAATCCACATTCTTCTTCTAAATTAAGGTCAACAAATCCTCTGCCCTGCGAATATAAAATTTTTCCATCTGCTAAAATGATTTTCGCTCGAGAATCCTCATATATCAGTTCAGTAAATAAACTTTCATCTCCTACTAGATGACTGCTAGCGCCGGAATCCATGTATAAAATTTTCTTATTTATATTTTGTTCTGAGCAATACCGCGGAGTAATTATTAAACCCTTTTCATAAACAGTACTTTGGACTGGCTTTGAAACATGCCTGTGAGTGTCGGATTCACTGCGTCTCTCTTCGAAAGTGTCTGCGCTCATACAATGTCGGGTCGATTTTCCGACATGTTTGGCCACGCGAGTTTCTGATTTCGAGTTGTCAGGACAAGAATTATTACTTTTGTTCTGCAATTTAAAACAACGCTCACGAGTATGACCACTGCGTTTACAAAAGGTACAGAATTTCTTTTGTCTACTATTATCATAATTTCTAGCATTTATATCATAATTTCAGCATTTATTGCAGATTTAAACGCCGTTGAAGAATTAGAGCTTCGATCTGCTTGTTGTTCTAGTCTTCTGTTACATTCGTCAGTGAGTTTCGTTTTTACAAGATCTGTAGTTATAAGAGTTTCCTCTCTAGCTTCAATGGCAGTTATAAGATTATTGTATGATTGCGGAATTGAAACTAACATAAGTGCAGCTACATGCCGATCCGGAATGTTCTCACCAATAGCTTTTAGTCTCTCGACTAAGTCCATCATATGAGTGATGTGTGCGATCATATCACCATGTTCAGCCATTTTTATAGAATATAATTTTCTCAGAAGATATAATTTGCTGCTCAAATTGGAGCGCTCATGAATTGACTTTAATTTCTGCCATGTACCGACAGTAGTCGTTTCATCTCTAACATGAATAATCTGAGAGTCGTCAATGCATAGATTTATTATAGCTCGTGCTTGTTTATCCCTCTTTAAAAATTCATCATCAGGTTTAGAAGGTGGGGTAGAATAAGGAAGATCATCTAACCCAACACGCATTAAAAGCATTTGAATCTTGAATTCCCAAGTAGCATAATTTTCGGAATTCAGTTTCGTTATTTGCATACAATCTTTAAGACTTGACTGTGCCATTATTAATTCTTATTTAGCAGTTTCAGAAAGTTTATATATTATATGCACAGTTTAAATTTTAGTTTCGGGATTTACAACATTCAGTCTCATAATCTATAAAGAATAAAGATAGCAAAATTTAGCTTACCTTTTGTGCACCCAGCAGCAGCAGTTAAATCTCCGAAACTTCATTGGTGTGAGGGATGTATCCATTAATGATAGGATGCATACTTAAGCACAAATCATATTTATTCAGCTATAACTAAATAATATAAAGCGACAGATACATTAATGTTTCAATAGAAGCACATACGAAAGCTTAATAAGAAGTAAGGATTAACTGTATCATGGATATATTAATTGGGTGTGATTGACGTAGTTGGAATGTATGATGTAGTTGGTATGGCTGATGCGCGCGCACCTTGGCATTTCTAGGGTTACCAGAAGTTAAGTTCAAAATAACATTTTCTTCTTCTCAAATGCCTGATTAATTTACAACACCTATTAGGTGCCTCCATAATAAAGTGACCACCATTTCTGGCCTTAGCGGTGACCAAGTCGAAGTCGGCTGAGGGCTACCATTTAGGGGAAAAAAGGATTGGTCAAAACTTATCCATTATTTGCCTTATCAAAGGTTTTTTTGAAAGCAGAATAATTGCGACGATCTATTCCATAAAAGAAAATTTTTTCATAGCCTATTCAAATTTAAGCAAATTTTTGCAATAAAAGAAGTTAAGAAAGATTTCAAAACTTGTCTCTGGAAATGCGAAAGAAGCCTTTTGTTTGAATTCACCTCGGGCACAAGTTGAACACGGCATAATTTTAGTATATCAGTGCTTCCCTTATAGTCTATTTCTTATTAATGAATGGTATCAATTACACATAACATTCGATATGAATTTTAGCAATGACAGCTACGGTAATAATAAACCAAGGTTTGAAATTCAGCACAAACTAGTAAAAAATGTTTTATTTTTTTCACCTTCGTACGAATCAAAGTATATGAGCATTCGAACAGCTTTGATATATTCCCTCAAGATTTAATATATCTACGTAAAATTTGTCTTCATGCTCATCGCTTTCTTTTTCGAGATTTTCAAGGTGGAAAGGTAGGTAATTATGTAAAAGATTTTAAATACGTTTTGCATTCACTAACTATCGAAATATCGTCACTTATTTCATTTTGTCCAGTATTTCCTGTTACAGTTTAGAATGAAGTTTTTCACAGACATTTTTGAAATATTACTAACACTGCTATTACATTTTATCAGCTAGACACAAATGTTGTTTGGATTTCTAATCCAAAAATAATTTACGAACCAAAAGTTTCATAAAAACACTTTCTCCCTTTCATATTATAAAATTTAATCTCGGATGTGGGAATCATACTTTTAATAACAACAGTTGTACCTATTGCCATGAGGTAATTCTTTGTGTGTTAAATCAATACAAACGTGACGATTTAATATCTTCATCCATAAGTATGCTATTGATTACTATTAAATTTTCTGTTCTCACCTAACAGTTAACGTTTTTTGGAAATATTTACTCCTTTAATGACTTTTTGAATATTTGCTAACCTCTTCTTAAAAGAAAAGCGCTACTTTAACCATTACTGTCCCATCTGAAATACAAACACCAGCATCTTAGTATAAATCAAAATCAATTATTTTTTATTTGTAAAAAATATGCGTAAAAGGTTTTTTGGAGAAGGATTTTAAAGTTTTATCCTTTTTTCTTCTTAGCACTTTTTTTCCTTCCTAAATGTTAACTCGACAGAAAGCCACAAATGTAGCAAAATGAATTAACCGCACTTGCAGTTTTCATAGATGTTCTTTAAGTGACATGTGAATGCATTAATACATTAAATTCAAAGAAATGTGGATGCCAAATGCAGATCAGATCAGGCATACGCATTAACAACAATGAGAATTATAGCCTCTTTATTTACCCTTTAACAGTATTTTTCAATTTCAGTTTATGGTTAAAAGAAACCGAAGGTGAAATACAAAAAATCGGAAGAAACTATGAAAAGCTCTCTGATATTGAAATCGAATCATCTCGTATAAATTAAACATCAGTATGCCTATATATGCAATTTAACACCATTGAATTCATAAATTTAAGTAGCATTTACATGTTATCAAGCTATGGCAGCATTTTTTTTTATTCCTAATGGCACGTTACAAGGCAACTGAACATGAAATAAACTGCAAAGCAAAAATAAGAAAACTGACATCAGTATATCTATAAATTCAAGGGCGTTCCTCGTCACCTAGTAGCACTCCCACATCGAAATGCGAGGAAAGGCAGAGCATTTGCGGATATGTGGCAAATTGGCCTCTGCGACGGGCAGCCCGAGAGACTAGTAGGTAGCAAATCGACGACCAATGGCGCTCTGAGGTCCTAGGTACGGTGCTGTGGCGCCGATCCCTCCAAGGTTCTGGAACAGGGGTTGAACGCCTGAGCCTAGTTCTGAGGGGAAGGGAGGATACTTAGTGTCATTCAGTTCAACGAAAAGGGGAATGCTCAGAGATTATCTTAAGATTGCATAAGGGGCAAAGAGAGTCAGGCGCTACATTGAGGCATTGGAGATGCTTACGACTGCAGTCATGACCAGATATAAGACGGAACAACGCCACATATTTCTTTCTAGGCTATTCGGGTACTTCAAGAATCTGTTTAAACCATGACTTATTTCTATTTCTAGCTAAGAGTTCTTGAAAACGAAGTTGCAAACGACCTGGTCAAGAGCATGATGTGACGATCACCAGAAAGCAATTGTAGATGTGGACCCTCTCGTGAAAATGAATCGGCGAATCATCACTCGAGAAATATCGAGAATAAATGTCTATGAGCATAAGAAATGTGCACATAATACTTCTTGAAAGGTTACGATATCATAAGATTTGTGCACAATGAGTGTCAAAACATTTGACAAAGGAGCAGAAGATTCATCGCATGTCTGTTTCCATTCAACGCCTTATGCGGCACCACGAAATGGGGAACCAATTCCTTTCAAGGATCATTGCCGCTGATAAAACGTGGTGCCATCACTTTGAACCAGCCACAAAAGCATGAGCATGGAATGGCGACACTCTTCATCCCCACTCCCGAAGAAGGCTCGCACGTCCAAAGTCATGATAACGCGCTCTTTTGACATCGATGGCCCATTACTGTTCGAATGGCTACCTACGGGACGACTGTCACGCACAGCATGCTGACACGCGGGGTTATCCTCTTGCCTGATGCTCGTCCTCATATGGCTGTGGTGTGCCAAATATTGTTACGGCAATTCTGCTGGAAGGTTCTCGAACATGTCCCCTTACTTTTTTCTTTTGAACACTAATTTATATTAATGTCATTAAACCATTTCTCAAACCGACTGAAGTGCCACTTTTATCTGAACGACCCTTATATACTAAATTCCATAAAATTATCGCATACGAATCCAAATGAATCTTACTTATTCTTCAACAAAATATTTTGCTGGCCGGTGTAATCTGGCAACGGTTTAATCCGGTACATCTTAAAAATTCCTAATCTGCTTAATTTCATAGGGAACGAAATATAAATTCTAATATTTTCTTTATTTCTTCTTTTCCTTTCTAATATAGAATGATGCATATATTCTAAGCATTCTTCAAACAGGAAAATTATAACTTCTGATGCAAGTAAATATCATTCTTACATTTTTGTAACCAAAATGAAACACATATAAATCAATTCTCTTCCATTAAAAAGAAGTCCTCAAGAATGTCAATCCCATAGGAATTTTTATTCAGTATATAAAAGACCTATCTTATTCAAGAGACATTATAAAACCATAAGACTATACTAACAAATCAAAGTAAGCATAAAATTAATCTACGTCTCTTATTGCTTTATTGCTGGAACTTATCAATATTTCTTGATAACTTCTTCAAGCACAAAGAATTAGATCAATCAAGTGCAAATATTAGTTCAGCAAGCCGGAAGGAGACAGTGCAAGTAATTTACTCTGCGAAGTAGAATTAATGGTTCAGGTGCAAAAGCTGTTCCGCAATAGCGAATCGCATTGGCTCGTACGAATAAATTTGCACAGTGCGGAAAATGCTTTTTTTAAAGTTCCAGAAAGATTATGTTTAATATAATTCATGTAAAAGCTTAAAATATTATAATTATAGTAGCATTTAAAGCGTTATCAAAAATCTGCAATAAAATATTTCTTACACATAAAGGCAAAATTCTGCATCATTAAGGGTAAATGTCTTCGAATATTCATTTTGAAAATACGAAAGAGGGCTACCAAAATTCCTAGCTGATTCCAGGGAAATCTGACTTAAAGCATAATTTTTCCACAAAAGCAAATGCTATAGTTTTTACTTTTTGCAATAATAAAAATTATCTACTAAAATTTGCACAATTTGTGAGAGTGCAGATGATACATTTTCAGAAAGAGAATTGCAAAATATCAACTGGATAGATCAGAACCTAAAGACATATGTTTACCTTTAAACAAAAACAACCATAAATTGGTAGATAACGTACCAATGTCGAATATCAAATTATGAGAAGAAACTGTTTTAATTTCTATAGATTTTTAAGTCATATATGTATAATTCACAGAAATACTTGGATAAGGTTTAATTTCCTCGTACTTGCATAAGTTTATGATAGTAACTCTTAAGATAAATATTATTAAATGCCTCTGTGTATTTGCGTCGACGTAATATTCTGCTCTCTTGAGACTATTTTGAAATGTTAAACCGGAAGTAAAATTCTCAAATTTGAACTTTTGCGGAGTAGAGCCTTTTAATTTCATAATACAGATATAATCTCGCTGAGAATAAGTGTTAATTAAATGAATTATAAGAGTCTAAATAGAGATGAAGAAATTTTAATACTGAAATTTTCTTCAAGAATATAAGAAATTCTGAGACTCATTTTAATACAGAAAACTGCAAATCATAGTTCTCATGACATAAACAACATATATTTCAAGTAACCGTTAAAACGTCAATAGATGTGATGCACTTAACATAAATGTGTAAAAATGAAAATTATCTATGTGCAGGTTTCAACATACATTTTTGTCACTTGATCCCTTCAAATACTTGTCAACTTTCTATCTACTTCTTTTAAGCTCATTACGTAATTATTACAGAATGTAAAAAACTTTTACTCAAATTTTAACTGGTCTTACTTGGATAACAGCATTATTCTGCTAGAAACCTTTCCTAAAGTACAAGCTTTCAGCCTGGACAAAAAAGGTAGATCCAAAACTCCTATTGCTTTCACTAGTCAGACACAGTATGGCCTTCTTACAGTAATTGCAATTCAAAGTATGTGACAGCAAGTGTCTTTACTTGGTGGCACCTAAAAAAATGTTCGTTGTTGTTACAGTCAGCCTCTGTACTACAAAATTGTAACTATACCCAAACAAATGAAGTAGTCAGGTATAGTATTAAAGGCAACTAAAACGTCACGGTTTATAGTTTCATATTTTTTTTAATTTTGCTCTATTTAAAAATATATATGGCAGATATCACATCTAGATAACGACATTTCATAAATAATTTTAAACAAGCAAGCATATTTGATATTTTACTACTGTTTTTTAGACCAATAACATTAACCCATCTTTTTTCACATCCTATGCCATAAATTTAAAAAGAATTTTGAAAAAAAAGGCGCTTTAAAATTCACTTTTCTTTTCATAGCTTAACTTGTTACTTTCTCATTTTTTTATTGTGAGACCCTTTAAAACTCTCTAAAATCTCTTTTGTTGATGATAAATTAGATTTTCTCCTACTAACATGCACTTTCCAAAAATGCAGCTCCACGGAGTATATTTTATTACACTAATGACTCTTTCACAAGTAGATTACCCCTCATATAGTTGCATATGTACACTGTCAGTTCTAAAAACAGCCTGATATGCCCCATTAGGCAGAGGCACGTGCCTTTATCTACCGTAATTCGTGTTGCTATGGATAATTTATTCTCTCCCGAGCTTCAATATCTATCTATTGGGGGAAATACACGCCTATAATAAATCACAGAGAATATAAAGGGTTGTTTACACCAACCGGAGCATTATGTAAAATATTGTTCTAAATATATGTAAACATGTCTTTTCTTTTAAAGTGGTGTACATTTATCTGCTTATTTTGTGCTTTGTACTGATCTGAATTTAATGCTTCTCACTGTTTGAATTTCTGTACAGTAATACTGCGTTTCATATTAGTTTTACACTTTTGTACTTTACTAAAATTGAGAATATATGTTGGGCGTTATGCGCGTAGTTTGTTTCGCATTTTTGGTAAAATTTTGTATTTGTTATCTTTTACACAGCTTACAGTACTTTTGGTAACACTATCATTTCTCGGAATTAAATAAATAAGTTTATTAGAGACATCTTTTAGGTATTTAGCAACGTAATTATTATATATAGCGATAAATTTAGAAAGGTCTCATAGATATTTAGCAAAGTAATTATCATGTATGGCAATTTTTGTTTTTTAATTCGAAAAACTAGAAAACTCCAAGGAATAGGTTGCTTTTAGTTCTAGATCACTGAGAAAAATTTCTTAATTACTTACCCCACATTTTCTCTCTCCTTACCGCGTATAATTGGAATCCCATCTCGCTAGCAATCAGAAAGTTCGGAGTTCGAACCCCGTCGAGAACAACTCATAGTTTTCACATTTTCTGCTTCAACAAACCTAATTGACTCTACAAGTGGCACCCGAACAAAAACAGATAATTATCACCGAACGATAATTCGTCACCACTCTAATTTGGTGACTGGGACCATTTGTTCTCAGCTGCTCTCTAAAAGAGGACGCATGTTAAGCATTTTATTCCCCAATACCGTGTGCTTCGTGGGGTAAATTGGAAACACATCTGGCTAGCATCGGAAGGTATTGAGTTCGGATCCTACCGAGGACATTGCACATTTTTCATGTCTCCTACCCCGATGGGGAAAACCTAATGACTGCACAACAAGATTTGGAGTCTGCATGATCAGTAACAAAAATGTGGTAGATTGGTGGAAAGCCACAAACCCTGGTACGACATTTTAAACTGGTGCGCCTTGGCTTGTGAGATGGCTTCACATGAGCTTGGAACAATTATATAGGATTGGATTTATTGGATAATGTCAAAGTACAGTACGATTAGCTGCTTTTAAAGCAGTACGGTACCAGTCTGGAGAACAATCTTGAAAACACCAATGCTGCCAACCCATGTGCCGAGATTTCAAACCTCGCTGAATTCAGCTAATTTAACCACTCAGCCAGTGATGGGCCGGACCCTGGATTAAAATTTTCAGGAAATAAAATTGCTTAATAATAGTAGTCACAATTATTACTAATAATGTTAATATAAGTTAAATAAAAAAATAACCAATTTGAGCAATGGTGTTAATTGTTATACTAAAAGACCTAGAAGAGTGAAAAATTTAATTTTCTTAAATAAGAAATTTGGCGGACGAAAAGAAAAAGAGTAGCAAAAATTACATTACACAAAAATATTGATAAAGATTCCAAATAATTTCCATTTAAAATTTTATCTTAATTTCAAAGAGTAATTCACAAAACCTAGTTAATTGAATAATGGAAACTCCTAATTAATTGAATAAATTAACATTGCTCAAAATACTTTTTATTTAAATTAAGGAATAAAATTTATAGTTAAAAGCAATATTTTATCACTGTTATTATTATGATTAATTACTTCTCACCTTTAATTCACCTATACCAATGTTGATACTTATAAAACTGCAGCCATAAGGGGATATTTACGATTTATACCAAAATTAAAAACAAGGAAGAAAAAAAATAAAAAATAGGGTGTAAAAAAAATTAAAATCTAAAAGCTTTCGGATTTTATATTACGCCCAAAGGAACATTTTTTTCATTTACAGACGCATACACGTTTCGCGAACTTTTGAGCTAACGCCACTTTGGGCTAAAAATAAACAACGTATCTTTAGAATATCTATTTTAACGCCACTTTGGACCAAAGAATTTAAAAACAGCGTATCTTTTGAATATCCGATAGACAGCCTCGTGCGCTAGAAATAAAAATATTTTTTCCCTAAAGTGTCGCCTTGACACGGATGAGTTTTGTAATTCAAAATTCTTTAAAGTTTTACAAAATATGAAATAGACAGTAAAGCAAATTCCAAATTCGAGCTTCAAGGTGTCCATGTTCGGGTGGAGGACTACGTTACTCAGTTTGATATCTCTAGGTACCGTTCTTTTTCGCAGTGCGAGAAACATACATGCATTCATGCAGATTCTTCATTATTTAATTTCTTTAATTACAATGCAAAGCGATGATATTTGAGGACAACAATTTGAAAAGTGTTACATCACATTTAAGTGATGCGACGCAAAATGCCGTGTCGACACTAATAGCCCTTCTGGGCTAACAGCTCTTTGGGCTAATAAAGGAAATATTTCACATATTTGCCTTAGAGAATGCTGTCTTTTATATATATTCGATTATATTGCAAATTCCTTAACATTATATTAATTTTCATAGTAGCTTTTATATATTTTCGTACATTATTAAGCAAATAAAATAAATTCAAAAGTAAATTAAATGAAAATAATCTTTGTAATAACAAACGTAGGATGACTTATTAAATAGCCAAAGCCCCTGTTAAGGTATCCATGCTTTTATCAATGTGGGAGACCATTTGACTATCATATAATTATAGACTATGGACTAAAGACAAGATTAATCAAACAGAACATTTGAAATCTCTTTCGTATCATTCATTGGTGTGGTAATGAAGTTTGTCAACTCAATATACTGAGTAGTAATATTAACACTACTACACCTAGTACCAATACTATTATAAAAATAAATTTTTCATACCCTAAAACTAATTTTTCAAGTCATGCATCAAATATTTAACGTGAAATTGTATGTTATGCTCACTATGCTAGAACCGAACTACCAGTGTTTAGCGACTTTACCGCTCAGCAGCTGTTTGGCCCCGAAAAGCTATGAGAAACTCTAGCCATTAAATGGAAAATATACAGAATTAATGTATTAGTCAATTTGTAAGGTTCTTATTTTAAATTAGCCAGTTCTTATGATTTAGAGCTTTACTTTAACTTCTTCTTTGCACATTCCTCACCAGAATGCAAATTAGTTTAGTTGAGTATTAAGCTGAGGTTTTTGTATCTGGAAGGAAAGCGTATTTATAGTATGCACACTGCGTGGTTAGATTCTGCCACCTCTGGTTAATGGTAACCATCCCGTCTTTGCATTCTCTCGTCGCCGATACTCTAAATTCAAAGTTAATACTTTATTCCCTACAGTGTTGCCATTGCTCGCTTTGAAATCGTTGAGTTTCTCAATCAAAAATTCGTTAACCTTTTACAAAATATGAATTAGACAATCAAATAAACTCTAAATTCCAAATTCAGGCTTCCAGGTGCTCATATTCGAGTGGAGGGGTACGTTATTCAGAATTTGATATACCTAGGTACCGTTGTTTTTTCACAATGCGAGAAACATTGAAAACTTCATGCTAATTCTTTATTATTTAATTTCTTTAAATATAATACAGGGCGATAATATTTGGTGACAACAATTTGAAAAGCGAGTCAGGCTTTTATAGTGATTCAACGCAAGAAATCCCCTTTTGAGACCAATTTCCTCTTCTTGGCTAATTACATTTGAGCTAACAAACAAAGACAATGTAAGTGTTCATGCTGAGGAAGAAATGAATTCTCAGAACTTTTCACAAGTAAAAGCTTTAGAGTCATAAACTTATATAAAAAAGCAAAGCAATGGGAAAGACAAGAAGTCTGGAAAACAGATGTGAGATCGATACGAATTCAAACACCAAAGTGCATAAAAGGTAGAAACACTGCTTAGAAGTTAAACTAACTAATAAAATGAAGAAGTAAAGCAAGGTGGAGCAAAACGAAATCAACTAGTAAAATCCGTTGGAAGACAAATCTAATAAGAATGCAACCAAGAGAACTGCCAGCTAAAATACTGAATAATAAATATCTTGATCAAGTATAACATGCACCTTATAAATACTTACTAAGCTTTTCAGAAGCTTCCTAAGTTTCGAGATAATAAATAATTACCTTCCAAAATCATTTAGCTTGAATACAAAATATCTAAAATTTAAATATGTTCAAGCCATGAAGAGTTGCTTTATTTTCTTCATAGCATTTAATTTATCCTCCTTTAGGCATTTATAAATATTTTGTTTCACCCTCGAGTAGCATTTCAGAGTCTATACAAGACAGAAGATAACCTGATGCACATTTTAACTGTGTAAGGATCTTAAGTAACGTTTCTTTTATTTTAAAATTTTACTATCATCTCTTATTTTCCACTTCCAGCCAGAATTAACGCGTGAATATGTTTATGCAAATTGTACTTGCTAACGCCTGAGTATTTAAGTTGTGGCTTTTTGCCAAGAGTAGAGGAGTGACAGAGAGTCCTCTTGCTACGAGGCTTCACACGAGCTTGCCATCAGTTACTGTCCGCCTTTAATCCCAGATGTTTAACGCTCTTGAAAGTTAAAGACGTATTGTAGTTTTCCGCATTTTGCGTATTACAGACGTAGTAATTTAAAAGGCCAGTCTTAGTGCTGGTCGTCTGTGTAAAATATTAAAAGTTAGCTCTCATTTAAATTTTAGTTAGTTAGTAGTCTTATATTCTTTTACTTTCAGACCACAAGTGGTTGTTGGTCTTCGTATCCCAAAGCGCGGGAACGGCTATAAAACTGAGAAGCAAGTAAAAGGGTAATTCTAACCCTTCTCATCTTTGTTGTATCTTCTACACACGCACGAACGTAGCTTTTGGTAAGCTCCCTGTTCCTACTCAGGACTCCAGTTATGTTTGCAAACTCAACTAGAAGAAACAGTAGTCCTGATAACTGAATCTAAAATATAACAGCAATGAAAAGTTTGCAGAGAGGATTTAGACTTCTTAAAAAGCACCTAATGCCGGCTTTTCAAGCTACTGGTGGAAATATACCTGGATCAATTTCAGAAGAACTATGAGAAATCAACCGATTAAGGATATATATTAATTTTCGAATGGAGAGAAGGTATTACGCAAATTATCTGTACATTCAAGGACACTGATCACCAAAGTATTGCGAAATTAATGATAGGAACATTACAATATGATTTTACTCTGGATAAAGGATGACAACAAGCAAAACTCTTACACTAATAGGATTACATATTTATGCTACGTCGTACTTCAGCTCACAGAATTTTCATTTTTCTTCTCATGTCAACTAAGCAGCCACCTGAAATTCTTATCATAGTTATTTTTCTCTTTGCCTAAGTTCTTCTAGATTTTAAGCTCTATATTGAAATGTTTTGACACATTTTGTTGTGGTTTTCTGTTTTAAGGCTTTTCCTTTCATTTCTGTTGCACAGCGATTTAATTATAAGGCTGTATTTCATCCCTCGATTTTGGTTTTCCTGCCTTCTTCATTGTCCTAGTTCGTACAAATTCCGTTTTTGTTATGGGCCCAACTCTGTGGAACCTCATCGCAAACACAGCTTTTAAACGCTTCAAAAAATTTAAAGGCAAAGTTTATCTTTTCCGCAGATAATTTTGTACTGGTAACAGCAGGTAGAACAGATTCATAAGAGTGGACGCAGTATGGCCTGAGCTTATCCGCTAAGTGAGTTCCCTCTCACAAGCTAACTATCTCTGTCAATAAGATTAAGCCTCTTACGGCAAACAGAAAATCGATATTGAAGGAAAATATCTCACTATTATTTCTGGAACATTCTGTAAAGAATTTCAAGAAGCTAAAGTATCTAGAAGTCAGCTTTGATAACAGGCTTTCCATCATACCGCATATTAGGAAAATTAAACGGAAAGTTGTCACTTTCACAACCTCAATACAGAGAAACACAGTACACAGTTGAAGCGCTGCTTCTCATTATCTCAGATTGTGGTAAAATTGTAATTGAAGAAAACCATTTTTTAGCGCCAATCATTTCAGCAGAGAAGTTCATCACCAGCATGAGACAAAGACCACAGAGCGTGTAGCGCTTTAAACTGCTTCTCATACGCAAAAGATACTGAACCTCACCAACATCCGCACTACAAATTCTACCACAGATATCTTCCTTACAATTGACGGCAGAAAGAATGGGAATAATTTCCAAAGTTACATGACTGCATCAAAATGCAAATTTCAAAGACATCTGTTTTATAAGCACGTACTTTGATAAACATGGTCCAGCTCGTTTGAGACACCCAGCTACTAATTCCTTAAGCAAGCACATACAATTTTACACTGGTATCATTTAGAGCTGGTGCAGTCATCATTTTTACCGATTGTTTAAAGGTAGAAGCGGGAGCAGGCAGCGCGCTATGTGAAATAATATCCCACAACATTATTAAGAAAATGGCAAAGAAGGTTGAAGGTTGGTAATTCTGGTAGTAACTCTGGTTTTCATACCAAGCTAATGGTTATTAATGCAATGATCAGACTAAGTACATTAATCCCAGGCAAAACTGTCTCACTTTCTAGCGACTCCGCCTCGAGTCTAGCGGCCATGATCACTAATGTATTGGACGTATTCCAATGTTGAAGCTCCTTAATATTCCAATGAAGCAGCCGAATCTGCTTCAACAATATATAGCTTCTCAATATTCCAACGCTGAAGCGGCCGAATCTAGCATGAGTGCCAACGTACTTTGTCTTTCATTTCAGAGGAACAATGGATGACCTGCCAAGTAAGCAGTAAATGATACGCATAGAGTAGAGCATCAAGTAATTTTTCCTGTCTCTTATCTTTGAAACTTTTGCTAGATGCCTGGTAGGCTCAGTGGGGCACAGCAACTTCGGGAAACTTCATCAGTGCATTCTGTCCCAAAGCAACAACTACTCTCAAAACCACAAGTGAAATCACAAAACGTTTTCTCACAGGTCATGCGTTTCTCAGCTATCTGAAGCTTTTTGGCGAGACAAGAATCGAAATCTGCAACTGTGAAGAGATAGGTAATCCAAATCAATATGTCTTTAACTGCTCCATTTCCACCTCAAGAAAACAGGTGAGGAAAACAAATCATTTTAGGCTGAGGACTCCTACAAAATAAGAAAACACTGTGCGAACTTCGTGAAATACTGTTAAAACTATACAAATGTCTAAACTATACAAATGTATACAAAGGTGTATTCAGTGCAGTAAAAAGGGTTTAGGATTGTGAAACAATACTACGATTCATTCAGTTTGCTATTCAATCTGATAATAGTAACTCTTTACTTAAACAGTAAATTAGTAAATTGCTCAATGTTTCAAGCCACAAAGCACGTTGAAATATGAATTGCTGATTTTTTAAATACACTCGTGTGTAAAATAAAGAGAATTTGCAAATGATAGCTATTTTTACAAAAATCATTGAACCAAATGTGTTAATTATGCAACTACTTAGAGTCGAATACATAAGCATACACTTGTATGTCTACGTAGCTCTGATTGTGGAGGAGATGTAAACGCACGAGTGTTTTTCGGTGATTTTTGTTCTCTTTATTTCTTCATGACATGAACACAATGACAGTGGGTGTTACACTGAGCTGTGCAGCTCTCACTGTCATAGACAACACCCACTATCATAGTCATTCCGATGCACTGTCACAGTGTATCGCAATTTGTGGAAACACTTTCAAGACATTGGAAACATATCGAGAAAACCTGAACAAAGTCAACCAAGACCCACAATTATGATTGTGGATCGCTATTTTACACTTTCTGCTCAGCGACGTATGACTCACATGACACTGTAAATCCATGTGACCAACTTGTTTGGTTAGGCGGGTTGGGCTGCGCCCACTACTGCTACTCATTCTGCAAACGATTAAACATTGCTCACTTTGTAAGGTTTTAGTTAAACTAACCAAGTTTTATTTTAATTTAAATCTTTCTATCTCGTCTCTGTTTCAACTTCCCGTCAGAAGAAGCGTGCGTTTTCAGCTTATGCTAATTTTGAAGTACAGCGAAAGTACTATTTAAGCCAGAGGTAGAAACCTCTTAGCGTGAGAGAGCTTCAGTCTCAGATCACGGTCACGCTGCTCAACGTTCGCCTGACCAGCTAGCAGTTAAAATTTATAAGCCATAGTGCTTACTACGTGATTGCATTGTAAAACAATTTGAAGTGCGCTAGTATTAGTAGATCTTGCTACGCACCAGTTAGTGAAAGGCCAACTTCCGCGAATTGCTCTGCGAAGCAAAGTTTGATTTAATTTCTATTTTAGGTTTAGTATTTAAATTTATTTGATTGTTAAGTTCGACCCAAGTGCGGTCTTTTTCTTTCTGTATCTCTCCCGAGTTGGGAAGTGTGTAAATAATAGTGATTTAATAAAAGAGGATTTCAAATCCCTTCACGTGCAGTTATTATCCAGCCCAGCAGTTACATCAGAACAAAGCTTACATTTCATCAGCTCACTGTTCCAGTTCAGGACTTGAGAAGAAACACCCTGGTAAATATTTCACAATGTCTGCAAAGAGCATGCACAGAGCACTCAGTCCTGACAACTTATCAAAATAAATGTTTCATTTTTGATTCAAGAAAATAAAAACTATGTCGTAAAACTTTGAAGAACTAGAAATTATTCCGTTTTTAACTAAAAATATTTGGGCTCCAGAAATATATACATATTTAACTGATAATATGTCTGTGCATGCAAAAACATTAAAATATCTACAACATTTATGTCAAAGAGGAGATTTCATTGCGAAAGGTGTTATCAGAAAAACAAAATTTGCACGGAATTCAAGCATGCATTATAAAGACAAAAACAAGAGCTATTTTCAGAATCTATTGCTAATAAGCGAAGGAAAGAAATTGTGCTTTTACACCTTTGTATGTGCTTTTACACAATTAGCTAAAATACATTTTTATTTTGAAAGTTTGAACAATTATCTACTTCTCACAACATGTTTTGCAGTTCCTTGAAGAAAACTGCGGTTCTAAACGAAAGAGATTCACTTGCATTCAATTAAATGTGCTGATTGATATTTTAAATAATTCTCTTTATTCCTTAAGAAACGCATTCCTAAATAGCATTTTAATTTAATATCAAGGCAATTTTTTTATCACAAATTCAAAAGAACTCTTTAAATAAATATGAAGGCTGAGAGGTTTCTTCCAATCGTAAAAAATTCCTCTTCGCAAGAAATTTCTCACTTTTTTCTACAGGTTATTTTATTTTGTTCTAAATGTAGCACTATTGTTGTTGATTACCATTTACTAAAACCTTTTATACAGTTTAAAGAATAAATCATTTTGTTTGTATATTATTTTAAATAATTAACTTAATTTTGTTTATTTTTTAAAACCATTTTATTTGCTTTAATAGTATTACTATTTGAATTTTCTTTAGTTTAATCTCCACAATTAAAGTTTATGATTATAGATATTCAGTATCTCCTTAAAACAAGAAAGAGTTGCAAATATATTGTTCTTAGTACTAACACTTAATTGCAACTTTTTCAGTAATAAAATTTGAGCTATAAAAGAACGGAACTCTAAAACGCATTGCGAGCTGCTTTAGCGTGAAAGCGAGGAAGGCTATAAAAAAAGATTAAAACCTTTAAAATTCAATTTAAGAAAGGCACTAAAAGCCATTTTTAAGTCGAAACTGTTACAAAACTTTCTTCGATAAAAGTGCTGTTCGGAAAGAATTGTCCTTACAAATCAAATTCGTTTCAATGATCACCTTCAATTCACCATCACCAGAATTTTTCAACTAGAAACGCAGGCAGAATTAATATAAATAAAGTCGCTTCGCATTTTATGTATTTTTGCTGCATGAAACATCGTAATTAGGTGCTTATCTTTTAAAAATGGAAGTTAAATTAAATTTGAAAACTTTGAAACTATTCAAGCATTTACACCCAATGAAATTCCGCTGTCTTGTAGAATACAGTTGCCAAGCTAGAGACTCAATTTTTTTGTCCAGTTCTCGAATTTACATTATTAATTGAAAATTTAATAGCTTACTGCCCTACAACATACCGCATAATCTTTTTTTTTGCAGATATATAATATCACAGTAGAAGTAACAAAACAGTTCCGCACTTCGTAAGTAATGATAGACTTAAAATACAATAACACGCCGAACAAATATTAATTTAGAAGTCAAACAACAAAAATCAGCGTTATATTTTCAAATTTTCACGGGACTAGTTTCGATGGTTTCACCGAAAGTCCTGTGAAAATTTTAAAATATAACTCTGATTGTTGTTGTTTAACTTCTAAATTAATCATAGGTTTGTTAGGATTACGGTACAGATAGAAATGGCGAAGTTTCAGAGCCATCAGCTGCAAAGTAGGTAAGATACCTAAACTATCTGATTCCTTGACGAAACTCCTATATGCATATGCTTTTCTCAAAGATCAGTGTCATTTAAGAGACCTGTCTTAGACCCTTCACAAATACCTGCCCTTAGATAAATAAACCTCGAGTGCTTTGCCAAAGTACATTAGTGAAATAATTAAGAGAATTTGCGTATTTTATCGAATTGCATGAAAGGAATTGAACTGAAGGAGAAACCACTGCTTCTAGATACATATTCAAACCTTGTACGGCAGATACGTAAGCATATACGTGTGTGTAGGCGGAGCCAGTAGAAAAACATGCTTTATAAGCACGTGCAGGGTAAGACGATGGGTTTCCTAGCACACCTCGGCGAATTTCTTGGTGTTACCTTGCAGCAATTGGTTAAATTCACATCGGAACAGTAAAAATGAGTAACCACCAAAGTTTAGATGATGGGATGAGGTGGCGAATTGTGGGGAGGCTAGAGACAGGCCAATCGCAAGTCCAAATATGCAGAGAGTTTAATTTAACGCCCAGCCTCGTGTGTAACCTATGGAAACAGTTCCAGGATACTGGATCCATCGAGAGAAAGGCTAGGCAGTGTGGTCCAAGAACCACGATGACCAGAGAAGATCGCTATTTGTCCATTTTAGCGAGGCGTAACAGAAGAGCTACAGCTTCTCAGCTCTCTCGGAACCTGTATGCAGCGGCAGGAACCCATGAAACAGGAGTGACTGTTTCCAAAAGACTGAATGAGAGAGGGTTGTTTGCCAGAAAACCGGCTGTTTACTTCCCGCTCACGTCTACAGACAGGAGAGTCCGATTAGTATGGTGCAGGCAGCATAATGATTGAAATACGGAACAATGGGCGACCGTTCTGTTCACCGACGAGTCCCGTTTTAGCCTAAATACCGATTCTCGTAGTACTTTTATATGGAGAGAGCCAGGGACCCGCTACCTACCCTCCAATGTCCACGAAATCAACAATTATGCGGTGGCGGTGCAATGGTCTGGGCAGGCATCATGTTGGATGGCCGCATACCTCTCCACGTCTTTGACAGGGGCTCAGTAACTAGTGTCAGGTATAGGGATGAGGTCTTCGAGCCCTCTGTTCGCCTTTTCCGGGGTGCAGTGGGCCTCGAGTTCATCTTACAGGACGATAACGAGAGGCCATATAGTGCTCTTCTGGTCGACGAATTTCTCGAGAGTGAGGATATTCCCCGGATGGATTGGCCAGATAGGTCTCCAGAACTCAACCTTATAGAGCATGTCTGAGACGCTCTGGGGAGGAGATTGCAGCTCGCAACCCCCTCCGAGAACCATCCAGGAACTGAAAACAGCGTTGCTGAATGAGTGGGACCAATTGCCACAGGCACTGATAAACTGCCTTATTTGCAGGTTGACATCACGCTGCGAGGCCTGTATGGCTGTAAGAGGGGATCGTACCCCCTATTAATCCATTTCTTTTGTGTCTTCTGCAACCGCTGTTTCAGACCTTCAGACTCCCGCGGGTGTTACACACGAACATGTGTGTCTATTATACCTGTTGAATGTTTATTTTGTTTGTATTATATCAACCTATGTTCACACCAAATTTTATTAAAATCTGTCCAGTAGTTCTGGAGATCGTAGATCAAATATGAAAATTCTCTTAATTTATTTCACCAGTGTATATTAAATAGGCAAAAGTGAATTCCGTTTAGGCTACAGTTAAAGAATCAATGGATATTGGGTCATTTAATAATATAAATGTTTCGTCCAAGTATGTTGAAGCAGAGACACTTTGTATAAGTATATATAGTCATTTTCTTCGCCTGTATTTATCATGAACTTCAAGAGATTCCAGACAAATTAAATAAGGAAAATCAGCAAAAATATGGCAAAGAAATATAGGAATTGGTTAATGAAACTGGAATGGCACCTTGAGAGATTAATTGCTCAACAGTACGCTGTAAACTTTCTTTTGGATGCCACTGTTGCAATAGTTTCTTCGTTATGGCTGATTCAAGTCTTTTTTCAATCATTTAGTCATTCCCTTAAAAGGCATTATCTATTTCACTTCATAATTTTGTAAACTAAAAGTGGCTGGTTTTCAACCTCAACTGTTTAGCAGACCTGAGACAGGTTCCATAATATTGAGATTAGAAGGAAAAACAGATGTGAAAGTTGTTCGTGCTCATTTGGCTCTTCTTTAAACCATTCTGTCTCTAGTTTTGTTAGTAAACTATTATATTGATACACATTGAATCCTTTGAGATGCAAAGTTTGAACAACTGAGTGCATTTGATCCATTTGTAATCTGTGATATTTATGTGACTGTCAAGAACAATCAATGTTCTTCACGATATTAAGGCATAAACGATTCCAGCTCACTTCCATGCTTCAGTCTGGATATGAAATGTCCAGATCATCTGTCTCTGAAGAAGGTTTTTCTACATAAAATCTCCTTAGATTGAAAAAGTTATTGAATGTAGACTCGTCGTCGGATAATGCAAGTTTTGCATTGTGCAGTCTTCATGTTTTGCGCTACTGACACTAACATTTAGAAACCAGGAGATATTTTATCAATTACTTTGGTATAGCTATTTGACCGCAATGTGAAATAACTGACAGGCAATTTTCTTAGATGTGTATGAGTTTAAGAGAATGTAAATTTCTGTTGTAATTTACTGAAATTACAATAGAACGTCATAATTTATTGACTACTGAGTCAATAAATTATGATTTTTGGTTACGATTCTTTTATCATTCTAGCATCTTTTCTGACAATATCCTCTTACTTCTGCAATTAATCCAAATGAAGCTACTGATAAAATATGAAAATCTTTAATAATTACCTGCCGGAAGTATATAGTTTGGCTTGAAATATGAAGTGCTATTTTCTCCAAACGCTGATCATTCCTTGTACTTTACCGTTAGAAAAAGTACTTAATTTGTATAAACAAAGATAGACACCAGAATTTGTCAGATTTATTACTTTTGATATTAATGTTATCATTATCGTCACATTAGCCATATTAGCTTCATCAGTGATGGCGCATGATGGTAACATGGCTAACGTGGTTCTTTTTCTTTCCATATTTTAAATGTTTTAAAATGCATGTTCACACTTCTAAGCCAACGTTATAAAGCAAAGAATGTAATTAATCTAACTTTATAAAAGAGATTAATAAAATAACGACCTTCAATACTCGTAGTTAGCTACATATGAATTTCAAAATCTACTAACTATTGTAGGTTGCATTAATTTTCTACTCATTTTCAATTTTGGGCTACTCAAGTTCCCTTTTTGCTTTTTCAATGATAGTTTATTAGTTAATTCAAAAATATGAAATACAGAGCAGAAAAGAACCTTTCATTTCATCTTGAGCTCACAAATCATTAAGCAAACAAAAATTTTAAATTTTAAAGTATAAAAATAAAACTACACATTATCATGCGAGAATTTGTTAGTGCTCTGTTTGTCACTATATTCTTTACAATGATGTCTTAAAATTGCGAAAAGTTTCAGACGCTTCACTTTCTATGACGATGATTTAGAATTGCGAAGTTTCCTCCTTGCTTTCTTTTCTTCCACGATGTTTTGTGAGAAGATATTTTCACCTTGAATTGTTTTCTCCGCGGTGCTTTCACCCGCAAAGTTTTTAGATATAACCTTACCGTCTAGCACTCATGTAAATGCACCGACACCTGTTAATGAAGAATCGTGTCCGATACTGTGCGGTGCGCGATATTATGCGAAAGCTATCACAGATCTCCTTCCCAATGCTACGGCAGCAGGAAGAACCACCATGCCCACTCTATATACACTCTATAACAAAAAACTCCACATACCAAGAAGGACTTGTCCGATGAAGATAAGAATTAGTGGATAGGAAGATTATGTGCAGAATAGAAAATGATTAAAATTTCAGAAAACGTGAATGATTTATTTCAGAGTTACATAGTTACAAAGTAACCGGGTCAATAAGGTCTTGACCCACCTCTAGCTGTGCGCAAGCTGCCACATGGCGTGGCATGGACTGATAAAGCTCCCGGATGGCCTCCTGTGGTATTTCTTGCCATATTTGCTCCAATTGTTGGGCTAGATCATCAGCATTCTCTGGTAGAAACAGTCGCCTTCCTATCATATCCCAGATATACTCGTAGGAGAGAGATCTGGCTATCTGGCTGGTCAAGGAACTGTTTGATAAGATATAAGACAGTTCATAGCAGCACGTGACGTATGTGGTCTGGCATCATTTTGCTGAAACATAAGACCAGGGTAATGTCGTTGACGCACCGCTGTGCTGTAAGACTGCCTCTAATGACAACCAAAGGGGTCCGGCTACCAAGGGAAATGGCACCCCAGACCATAACTCCTAGTTGAGGGCATGTGTGGCTTGCAATACTGAAAGCAGGATCAGCCGCTGCTCTAGTCGTCTCCAGACACAAATGGAAGCGGGATTGTCGCTACAGACTATACGTACTCAATCAGCGTCATTCCAACCTGATCGAGGCAAGCACCAATGTAATCTGGCTCAACAGTGTGCAGGCCTGAGTGGCAGGTGGCGGAATGATCGATACGAGCGTACATTTCGCTCTATCAGCCATCTGTGTGTGCTCGTGGTGGACATTCGTATGCGGGTCGTATATCTGATGGTTGATAGCGATGAATCAGGCGCTGTGACAGCTGATCTGACAATCCCTCTGTCCTCTCGATCTGTTGTGGCCCTATATCGAACTTTACCATCATGACTGAAATCTGCCATTGTCAACCCATTCCTGCCGGCATCTTCTAATTGTCGCATCGCTTCGACTCATATGACGAGCGATCCTCCGATTTGCACAACCTACCTCTTTGAATCCGATGATACGACCTCTTTCAAACTTTGATAGTTGCTCGTAAAGAGCTCGAATCCTGCGAAGAGGCATTTTTTTTCAGTCGTTGAAAGATATCCTAAATCGCAATGCAACAGAAATTTTTAACAGCAGTTCAAGGACAGCTCCTTATACACATCCTGCTGGATGCGCAGTTCCAATGCGCTGGAGATTGCACTTTTCATTCATTAGACACCAAAGTTTAGTCGTTTGCATATTTAGTCAAAACACTTAGGCATACGAAATTTTAAAAAAATCGGATGATTTTTTGTTATAGAGTGTATATTCGTGTGATTATGATCTATTAGCCAAAATGAAAGAAAAAGAAAAAAACCACTGCGAGGGATCCGTTACAACATTACAATAGACGTTTTGCACTAGAACGAAGATTATCTGTACTGTACAGCTATTGCTGTGGAGTACTAATTATAATAAATTCATTTCAGAACTATTGACATGTTGCCACTGGCTTTTATCAAAACTTTTTACTGTTATTTAATATTTAGAACTTAATTTAAATATAATTATTTAATTACAAAGTATTATTATGAACAATTTAAACAAGATTTTATAACTGCATTAAATGGCGCACTGTTAAAATACGTATGTAAAATACTTTGTTTAAATTAAGTAAAATATTATCACATACGAGTATGAATAAATATCTTATGTAAAATAAATTTGTTTTCCAGATTCCAATAACAGAGAATATTAAGTATTTCTGATACTGAAAACGATTTCTTTCTATTTCGAATGAAATAAAATGATTTTTAAAATGACTTTACTAATTTCTAACCATAGAAAATATTGTACTATATCCCTATTTTATAATACAAGATTGGTCCTCTAAAAACCTAAAGGTAGTTTTTAATTCATGCGTGTTCGCTGCAATTAGTAATATCTGTTACAATAGAGTTTTAAGGAAATTTCGTTGCAAAAGATAATCTTCCAACTGAGAGTTATTTCTGTGAGAATTTCATTCGAATTTACATACATTATTTTCATTAGAGTCTGTTATTAAATTCGTTTCATTCGGGTCATATTTTGTTCGAGTCTGTTACTTTAAAATAAGCACTATGAGGACATTTCCTCCAACCAAGATATGATTCATAAACATGGCAGCGAAAGCTATGGAAAAAAGGTCCAATCCTCAAATTTGCTCAAATCTTCAAAATTCCTCTGTGCGGTAATGACGGCACACGTTACATTCGTAAATCCTGCGAGGTTGCAATGACCTTAAAGAGACCATTTTAAAGTAATAGATTATAATTTATAGTTCATAAAATACAATTTAAAATCTCAGTTCAAGTATCTGAATTTCAGTGATTTTCTGAATTTCGAAGGAAACAATGTATTAAATTTATTAATCTTCAGTGAAAAATCTATGCATTAGTAATTTAAATATGCACTAAAAAAAGCGGTTCCAATATAAGTGTTATTCATTTCATCCATAAAAAGAACAACCTCTGGCATATTGTTTTCGAGAACACAAGCAAAATGTCACTCCTGTAAAGTATCTTATAGATCGGATATATTGAGACACTTCAAAGAAAATTTTTTGTCAGTCATATTCATGCTTATATACGCTTATTCATGCTTATAAACGCTTTCCCTTAAAAGCTCACAAATGCGTGTATAAACAGCAGCATTTAGTTTCCTCGGTTTATCGCAGTTATTCCACAGTTATTTTCCAGCCAAATAATTCTTAAAATATCACAAGGTGAATATCCCTCCATAGAAGTACTAAGCATTAAACATGGTTATGAAATTTTGACGTTAGAAAAATATTTTCAATCTTTTTAGTTATTACTTTACGTCACTGTTCCACGTGACTTGGAACATGCTCCCATCGCGAATCACGAATCATAGGCTGTTAAATTTACGACCCACAAAACCTCGCAAATACCTACTTTGCAGATTGCTATCATTCGGCAAAACATAAGGTTATTAAATTAATTTTTCAAATTTAATTACTATGCATTTATTCAATAATTTGAGCGACTGAAAAGAATTGGGTATATGCATAGCTTAAAACTTTTTTCTTTTTATAAAAACAGGTGATCTTAAAAGTGCATTCCATTTTTTAGTATATCTAACTGATAATTCTGAATTTTCTTATAACTACTAATCGAAAACACTATAATCGTTTTAGTTCATAAAAGGTGCTTTATATTAAGTACTTTGGTACAGAATTGATTAAAGTTTTAAAATAGAAAGAAAATGCATTCCATTGGCCAAAGTGAATAAAAACATGAATAACTTCATTAAGTAAAAAATCTGATGTGTGAACCACATGACTGCCTCGTACGGAATATTAAATTATACGTATTTTTCCTGCACTTCATTTAAACTTATTTCTTCGAACTTCATTAGAGATATATTTCTCATACAATTAATTCAGTTCTCATTTTGCTGCAAGGCAAAAATACATAAAAACTCAAAATATCTATATTAAAAACTGTTAGAAATATTGAATTTGAAAAATATAGAAAAGCATAAAATACCAAATACAATTTAAACAATTAATTTTTTTTACAATTAAAATTAGTTTCTACCCAAAAAGAAGCAATTAGGTAGATTTTTTGGTGCACAAAACTGAAGGTTTATTTTTGGTCTCATTCGGCACTGAAGACACTGAAGGCGTAGAAACTGACTTAATTTGTTGTGGGCGCTATGCTAAGTCAATATATGGGATAATTTAATAACTTAAATTATAAGTCCAGAAGTGGATTAAGTATAATTTAATTAACAGTAATAAAAGAAGACGTTATCTTTGTTGTTGCGAAGGTTAGTCTCTCTAGATTGGCAACAAACCCACTATTCTGCTAAGTTTCAAATGTAAACAAATATGGCTGCTATATTAAACAAAAATTAGGCTTAGCAGCACTTAAACAACTTTTAAAATGTTGATAATTCTACAATTATTTCATACAAGTTAACTAAATGCATAAAAACCTTAACCGGAAGATAAGAATAACATAATTCAATCATTTTTAAAGCAAAAAATGCGCAATTTACAACATATAAGAATAAAGAAACTGAGCTCACTGAGCCGAGTACCAGAGTGGATATATATATATACATATATGGTGCGGCCTATTGCAACTAAAATAGGAGGTGCACATCTGCATGTTATAGCAGCCCTTCATACAAAATTCCAATGCTCTAAGACTACTTGTTTTTGAGTTATGCGAGATACATACATACATACGTACGTACGTACGCACAGACGCCACGAAAATATCTCTTCAGAATCCATTTTAAATCAGTTTTATAATTTTTTTGGGGGAAAAGCGTCCTTTTTTCTGTCCTTACGTACAGATGGCAAGCGGAGACATCGTTAAATTGCATTCGATAGCATTCAAAATATATATTTTCGTTGAAATATGGTACCCGAAATTTTTCGCGATTACAATACTTCCTTTTTACTTCGTATTAGGAAGTAAAAATGGAAATCTCTTATAGAAGTGAAGCAGTACCAGTGTCTAATTTTTAAGACCACTAAATGTAAGAATTCGAACCGGGATAGATCCCAGTCAACCGTGTTGGCTGCATCGTTGGGTTTCGTGGTTTTCTTCATCTGTAACGCTGATATGAGCCAACCTATTTCGCTTAGAAAGTTCTCCATAAAGGCATCCTTTTTACATATTCAAGTAACCCAACCTAATTTAACTGTATAGAAGTAACAAATACATCAGGTTTTTCCGTAATATTCCCTACATAAATACCAACCAACGTATCTTTAAAATTCCACGGTGTTCTTCACTTATTTTTCCGCAATCTGCTCCTTATTTATGTGGAAGAAGTTATGTTTCATGAAAGACATTTACAAGGTTTTCTTCCATCTTCCATGTTTGAACCACAAACAAAATTAGCAAAAAACTTTAGCAACATTAAAAAAATTTCTGACATCTGTACCAAACAATCAAATTTGTTTAGGTAATTGAAATAAAATAGACTGGTGACGCGAAACATTGGAAAGAAATTATTCTAATTCTACAATACGTTAAAGATTTGGAAGTGGAAAAGTAGTGTCAGCAAAATTATTTTAATTTGTGAAGAGGAAATCTGCAGAAATTTGATTCAAGGATGCGAAAAAAAGTCACATATTCCTGAATCATATAATGCAGAATCAAAACTAATGTGAAACGGAAGATTTCAATATTTATCACAAAAATCAAAACAGATAATGATTGCTCAAATCAGTGAATAAATTATGCTGTTTTCAATCCAATAGCTCTCTGTTTATTGACACATTTTTCAGGAACATTTCTGTTTCGCCTTCTCGACAATATTTTTGATTAACAAGCTGAGAAATAATTGTTCATAAAAAAAATGTTTAAAAATAATAGTAAAATTCTTGCGTGATCACATATGCATTTGAAGGTGTCGATAAATATTTTGAAAGAAAAGTGTTTATAACATCTTAAATTTCATTCATAAATCACATCCAAGAAAGCTGATTTAAAACTAAGGTTCTCTGTAACAAAGGAATGGAGGAACGAACAAAATTTATACGGATCTTTTTACGTAAAATTTCGCGCATCGATGCCCTTTTCTGGAATGATTGATTGACATGCATAGAATTGAGTCCAGGTCCCATTAATCAACTCTTTACTCAACCGGCTGCTTGATTGTAAAATCCGTCCTTTTCTCTGAGTTCGCTTGTTCAGGTGTTTGCTCGCCGAAAAACCGATGGTGGTACTCCCTGCTGGAGCAACATGGTACATCTACTTGGAGGAGATGATAACTAGGAACGACTTTGATGGACGAACTGTCCCGTCATAACAGACACATTCTTTGAACGAAATAACCATTCGGATGAAAGATGAAGAGCTGGTTCTTTCTTTACACTGCCCGTTTTCACTGCAGTGCAAATCTCGATTCTCAAGCAGCAACGTGTGGGAGCTGAAGATAAGAAACAAAGGTGTTTGCTTTCTAATACCCACCATTCGTTTTTTGGCAAATTTTGCATAGTAGTCGTTTATAGGGTGTCTATTTTGGTAAAGGAATTTCAATATCATAGTAGACACAGATGCGGTTTCTTCGTTAAATATTAGATGCCAGGTTAGAACACTAATTAAAATCTATAATTAATCTTATTTAGCATTACATAAATAATCTTGCATTCTACTAAAAAAGACTTTGCAAATGCTCGGATTGGAACGAAACTGGAAATGAAATTGAGCAAATGTCACTTTTGGCTTTCAAAAAAAAATGTGAGGATGGCAAAACTGGAATTACGATTACCCGTTCATTATTCAACAAATAAAAAAAAAATCCTCACTTTATCCTCTTTGAAGTCTTGCTTTCATTAAAGCGAATATTTTATTAGGATTTCTCTTTATAGCTGAGGAAATAACTCTACCGAATATTACTTTAAATAAAAACAAAAATAGATCTCAGTATTTTTATAAGCATATTTTAATTAATTCTCAAGGAAATTTACAAATATTTCTCGTCTTCTCGTATAAATACTTCAGAATTAGGCCGAAGCGTTATCTTGACTGGATGCAACTCTAATTCATACATATGTATCCCCTTAAATAATGGCACCCGTTCCGTAGAACTTGTTTCCTTGAAAGAAACACTAAAAATATACATATATTTATCTAGATCTCATTAAACACTAGGTCTAAAGCTTTCTCATTTGTAAATTTTGATTCGTGTAGTAGGAAACTCAGTTACTATTTACTGCAATGCTTTCAAATTTCTATAAATATTTATCAAAAATTCAGTATTTTCTGTCCATAAATATGTTAATTTTCCTCTGACACTGAAAATTAGATTCTAATTTACTTTACTGAATCTAAACGAAATTCCATTTTAATAATTGGGTCAAGTTTTTTTAATAAGCAAGTTATTTTTATGTTAAATCTCTTATTCACTTCAATTTCTTCCGTCAGGTTGTAAGGACATTAGGAATTTTTTTGAAAGGAGAGATGAAAAATTAACAATGTCCTGAAAGGAGAGATGAAAAATTAACAATGTCCTCCCGGGACTCGAACCACGGACCTCTCGAATACGCGCCGAGCATGCTGACCACTACACCACGAAGGCATGTCAAGAAGGCGGAAGAAATACCTTATAAGGTTTAACAGAAATACAAATTAGATAGATTTTTAATTAACGAATGAAAGCATAAATTATGACAGACAGGTTCAGCAATGCTATCAACAATGTACTTCTGTTGTGTTTTTGCTTATCTGTAATTCACATACATTTATTTTATCAAGTGTTTCATTTCCTTCTACTAGTAACTATGTTTAGAAGTCTCAATTATTTTTAGGAGCCTGGTTATTAGATACTTAAATTACTGTTTGTTTTGCACATATCTGAAACTTATTCTAATTCCAAACTCCGCAAGAAGTGGTGATTTTAAGTTGGTTAAATTTGTATTTTGCACCTACGATTTGTAGCTATAAATAAATTTTAATTTCCTTTTTCTTTTGTTGATCTCAGTTAGCGTTTTTGTTTAATTGATAATTCAACCCTTGACTAGGAATGCTAAACAAGAGGTTATAGTTTTTAGTCTAAATTATATTTAAACTTGCGAACAATGCAAAAGAATTTCAAAATTAAAGACTATTGTCATTATTATTGTTGTTGTTCTTACAATTATTGTTGTTATCATCATCATCATTTTTTTGTCAACGACTGATTACTTGTCATCAGTGACTTGAGTATTTCTATTATAGCATCTTTAAAAACTGTCAAATAAAAATGAATCATATTTAAAAAATACTTTGAATTCCGTGAACTAAATATTTTCATCTTACTTAAAATTTCTTCAAGAGAAAGGTGCAATAATCAAGTATTTGGAATTGGATTACAAAATTCTTAACTTCGATGGTTTAGACTTTTACATTCAAGTTGTACAAAATGTTCTAAATCTATATTATTCTCTGAGACACAAATTTGCCTTTTACATACTTTTCAAAATACTGTAATAACTATATATATGTAACAGATCGAAATCCTGATTTAAACCTGAAAATTGTAATTATTTTACAGTATAGAGATGAAACAGTGATATAAAATTGCAAATGAAATAAATATGAAAATTTTCATTTGTCTAAAGCGGAGTATCATAATCAAAACTCTCAGTTTATGATATTACTAGATGTATAGTTTTCAAACACGTATACTTCTTGTATCCGGATCAGTGGCGGCTCGTAATAAGCACTGTGGAACTGCAGCACCCCATTTCCACTTATTATTATCTTTAATATTTAATATAATGAGCCGTTTTTTCTTTAATTCTTTCTTTATACTTCTACAATATATAATCCTTAAACTTAATGTCAGTAGCCATCCTCCAGTTTCTACAAAAGGTACGAAAGTATTTGTATGGAACTGCGGGTTTCGCAGTTCAATCGGCGTGGTGTTTGGTTGATCTGCGCATCCGCACACAGAAAGCAGCACTCGAGCCACCCAGCGAGAAGAGCACTGTCGCTCTTGCAGCGCTGTAATTCTGGAAACGTGATTACTTTTTACTTCGCGCGTGTGGTATTTTGTTGTTTTGCGCATG
>KK114395.1:0-16694 GCA_000611955.2 Stegodyphus mimosarum
AGCATGCGCAGTAAGCGAAATTCGCTTAACACTGTCAACTCAATGTGCAGTCTGCCATTACGCTTCCGGAAGTGTTTAAGCAGTGGAAAGTTTGCTGTGCTACGTGTGTGAAAGCACAAGGGGCCTGCTTTGAAAAGGATTACGGTCCCAATCCCATAAGATAAACAATATACTTTTCCCAGCAAAAGATTGGATATTTTTCACACAGCCCTCAGGAGCTTAGAGGTCTAAGGAAAGGGCTACCACAAAACATTCTCATTGCCGGTTTTACCGTGAAATGTATGATATAGCTAAACCGAGACCGAAAGAGATTGAAAGAAGAAAAAACAGGCGTTATACTGCAAGTATATGCGAGGGCACCTTAAGTATTTAGAGCCTCTTAAAGTCTTAATCATGCTTTTTTTGTATATTATGCCTACTTTTTTACCTTGATCACATATGATCAAGTATACTAAGTACTTGCGCCACTGGAGGTCGCACGTAGCGGGACGGGAGGTCGGGTAACTTGGAACGAGAGCACGTTCCGTTGCCTGTTCCGAAAGGTTGCACGTTACGTTTATAAGCAGAATATGCAATCTTTTATTAAGAAATTATTCCGAAGAATTTTAAATGTTTATGCAGATATAAGTCATTTAAGACTAAATTATTATTCCTTCATTTCTAAAATAAATGAATACGATTTACTGCATTTCATATTAGCATTCATTTTCGGAATGAGTGACTAATCTTCGTATTCCAAAATCTTAACCTGTCAAATAAAATTTACTTAAAACATTATCAAGAATGCAAATCTAACACAAATAATATTCCGTTATTAAAAACGAAGCATTGTGAGAAAAATCAGCCATAAAATTGTATCTATTAAGTAGAAATCACTGTTTAATAAGTATACACATAGTTTTCACTTGCTTATACGTATTCGTTTCCATTAAACACAAATTTAAAAATAAAATGGCATAAGTTAGCTCAAACGACAGTTGTGCCAAATGTTTAATTCTCATTGCAAACAAACTAATAAAAAAACGAAATACTGTTCCTGTTTCTGACAAGACAGATCTTCAAACATTCAGCCAATGATTTAAACTTAAATTACAATTATTCAGCAGATGGAGAAAAGAAATTCTATAACTCTACTTAAAATCTGTAACAAGCAAATTAGATATTCATTCAGGGTTCCATATAAGCAAATTTATTCTATTTATGATAATAATTTTTTAAAAAATATCTATTTATGTTTAATTCAAAGACCACTCATATACACACGAATGCTTGATAAGTTTATTTAGATTTGATCACATACATAACCAAAAGAAATTTTCTCGCATAAAAATCAAATGAGTAAAAAATGTGTCACACATTTTCCCTCCTTTACAAATATATTAAAAATATATCCAAAATTTCTAATAATAGTAAAATCTCCATCAACACATATTTTATATCCAGTATTTCCAATAATAGGAGAGACTTAGATATTAGATATTAATACATGCCAAAAATAATATCCCTAAACATATACATTTATTTCCATGGCAAACGTGAAATATTACGAGTACACCCTCAAAGTAGAATGTTTAGTAATGATATGCTATAAACCTTCAATTAATCAAAAATGTTGCGCAGAAACTATATCACTTTACACAGTTAGAAGTTATATATGTATGATATATTATACAGTATAAACCTTTAAATTCTATAAAATATAAATAATATTTTTATATAAAGAAATGCAGAAAACATTTAACAAAACACATAAAAGAAAATCTTACATCAGTTTGTGGTAAAGACTACTAATATCATGGCACTGACAGAGAATTTACAGCTCAGTCAATTACTTTAAATGTTAAGTGATTTTTAAGTGAAAGAATTAATAGCAGAAATGTGAAATGGTCCAGATATTGATATCATGACAACTTTTAGCAGTCCCCTTACTAATATGTATCCCGGTAGATTAATGAGAAGTAGTTACTAAATTACCCATTAGGACCAGTGGTATCCAACCGGTTTTGAACGAAGGGCTACTTTTAAATTTCTGTCATGCCTCGCGGGCACCCGAAGTTTTATGCGTAGAAAATAACAATTTCATAAAAATATGTGATTTTAGAAGATGATTTTCTGTTTCCAAATAATAAAGAAAATTAATATGAATCTACAAAACGCAAATGTAGTGAAGGCTCAAACTAGTTTTATTTCAAATTAGAAAATAAAGAAAATTATATACTAATAAACTAATTAATAATACAGGAATATATAACTGTTAAAATGTGAAATATCTCACTCTGTACTGTATTAAGTCATTAACATGCTATTAATGAAATATTTTATTATTAATATTCTCTGTAACTTACTAAAATTTAGCTTATATTCTGATACAAACCATGCCAGCACCCTGTTGTTTTTACACATTCTGGAATCAATATATTGTTGCGTGCGTATGGGTTCGTAATGGATTAAATGCACTAGTCGTTAAAAAGTTAATAAAATTTATTCTTTTCACAAGAAACAAAACAAAATACTGAAATATTTCCTCAGAGGTATTCCTACAATATCACAATATCTCAAACGTTAAACATAACTCAATTCAAAACAGAGAAACTAATTCTATCTCACAGCGAATTCGCTACAATCAATAACAGCATTAAGTAAACAAACAGTTCACTTAAAACAACAGCAACTGAGCTGATCACCCAGATTAATAAGGTGGGTACTTAAATTACAAGAATATAATCTAGTAATTAAACACACGCCGGGAAAGGAAAATGTTGTGGCAGATGCTTTAAGCTTATAAACGTAAGAATTGGTTTTTATATAAAAATAAAATGGAATCAATGCTCCGGATAGGTAGGATGTCCAAAGAGTTCTCGAGGCAGTTTTCTTTTCCCGAATTGCAAAAGTTTACTAGGGCGTACGTCCAGTCATGCCCAACATGCCAATTTAATAATTATATTAATTTCCGTCCAGCCGGGTTCCTAAATAGTGTTAAATCAGAATTCTCAAATCAAATAATAGGCATCGATTTACTGGGACCTTATCCTAGAAGTAAAGTTAACAAAAGCTGATATCTTTTAGTTATAGTGGACCATTTTAGCAAATGGTTAGAGTTGATTCCGTTAAAACGCGCGTCTGCAAAAATTGTAGTAGATTCAATTTTAAATAAGTATATTTTAAAATACGGGGCGCCTCTAAAAGTTATTTCCGACAATGGTCGCCAATTTGTTAGTAATATTTTTGAGGAAATGTGTGCAAAACTGGGCATACGTCACCTAAAGATACAAGCGCCTGGCCCCAGTCACCACCCCCTGTTCTTATTGGTTGCCGTTTATGACGTCAGGTTGAAGAAATTTCATTATCTATTTCGTTTACGTTAAGTGAACTTATACTGCTTTGGTCTTGGTTATGTATAAATGTGAATTTGTGAAGCTGGGGCTCAAGCTTTTGGCGCGCAAAAATGCCGCGGGGAATTCATTTCGTCACTATATGACATCACAAGTCGTGTCCAATAAGAGCTTGGGGTGGTGGCTGGGGCCAGGCGCTTGTCCTAAAGATGGTCTCGTATCGTCCGCAGTCAAACATAGCGGAACTGGTTAATAGAAACGTAGTGAAAATCATTCGAAGTTATATTAAGAATTATCACTCTACCTGGGATAGCCATATAAATGAATTTGCATTTGCCCTTAGAACTGCCAAACATGACACAATGCAAAAAAACACCCGCTGAACTATTTCTTGGAAGAAAGATTTTGACACCGTTAGACAAACTTTTCTTTGTCCAGGAAAGGACAGAAGACTTTAAAATGAATTGAAAAGTGGATACGGGAAGCGAAAGGAAATGCAGAAATAGCCCAAAGGAAACAACAATTTTATTACGATAAAAAGAGAAGAGAGGTGAAGTACAAAGTTGGAGATGAGGTGCTGAAAGTCAAACATGCTTTATCAAATGCCCCAGAAGAAAAGGTGGGGAAATTGTTTCCGCGTTTTGAAGGCCCTTTCCTTATCGAGAAAATCACCCAAACAGTGGTAGTATTAAGAGCCAAGAACGGCGAGAAAATTACTGCTAATGTGGACCAACTTAAGCCGTACTATGACCGTAATAAAATGAAAATGTTTAAAGATTTTTTCCAAGATCCGGGGAGACGCACTTCCACAGAAGATGTACCTCAGCGGCAACAATGGCAACGAAAGGCCAGAAACAGAAAGCCCCCCCCTCAACAAAGTAGAAGAAACAAGAAACGGAAAATCACCAGAGGAGGTGGATTCAAAAGAAAGAACTCGGATAATACAAGTTCAACAATTAACAAAAGATCAAAGCACAATGGACAAGGCCAGCCCAAATTAGCCAAGAGAACAGCCGAAACATCGGAAAGGAGCCTGAGAAGCAAGCAACCCCGGTTGCAGCCTGAGGATCAACGTCCGGAATACAGCAGGAGCCCGGAGCAGCGACGAACGAGGGCCCAGGAACAGAGGACCCTGCCGAACAAACGTCGAGCGGATCACCTTTCTCCCCAGCGCAAGTATCCCAGAATGGAAAGAAGGACCTCTAAAAGGAAGGCGGAGGAACAACAAGAGGGCAACGGTCAGCGACCAAAGTCAAGGAGACTGGCCCAAGCGACAGTGTTTTCAACTTTCAAGGATTGGGCCAAGAAAAGAATGGCTGACTACAACAAGATAAGTGGTATTTCTTATTCCAACGTTTAGTTAATTTTCGAGTATTACTGCAAGTTGCAGAGTCTCTTTTTACCTCAAGCGAGGTTGATTTTTACGCCAAGTAGGAGATAAATGATTACTTATCTTGAAAGATGCTTTTATTTAAAATTGTAATTCTGCAAAGATTTAAAATTAGTTAATATTTGTAAAGTATATTCTGAAGCATTGTGTATATTAGCCTTGTAAAAGCAATGAATTCTAAGCCTTAGCGCTGTTACTCTATTACTTACTGAAGTAAATCTAAGTGCGTTAGTATTAGTTAAATCTTGCTACGCACCATTTAGCATAGAGGCCAACCTCGCGTTTATAGCTCTGTGAGCAACGATTACTTAATTTCTATTTAAATTTAGTTTAAATTTTTGATTGTTCAGTTTAGACCCAAGTGCGGTCATTATTTCTGTATCCCTCCCGAGTTGGGAAGTGGCTGTAAATATAGTGGTTTAATAAAAGAGGATTTTAAATCCTTTTTACGTGTAGTCATTCTACCACTTAACCACAGTTTTCTACCAAAGAACATAGCTGCATTCAAGCTCCCTGTTCAAGCTCAGGATTTAGGTTACTTCACGAATATGTTCGCTAAGAGTATGCACCGAACACTCAGCCCTGACAATTTATCCACTGGTTCTTGTACGTGAGCAGCTCTGATTGGGTGGCAGTCTCTACGAGTGGCTTGCTGTGCTGCCTCGAATTTCATGGCGAGCGCTTTTCAAATCCTTGACATCTGCCATCCGCAGAGCTTTCTGTATTTCAGGATCCCAGATGCCATCGATAAAGTACTGCAGGGACAGGATTTCCCTTTTTTCTCTAGGGCACTCCGTAAAGGCGAGGTGAGACAGCCTTTCAACATCCGTAGCTAGTTCCTGGAGTATTTCTGTGGGCTTCTATTGACGGGATTTCAATTGAAGCCTGCTTTAGTCTTTCAAACATTTCTCCCCAAAACGCAGCTCCAATGCTCCGGACAGAGCTCCGAAATCTAATCTCTGGTTTTCGGAAAGAGTCTGCAGGATATCTGCTGCATTTGCTCTCAGAGAAGCGGCGACATGACAAACCTTAGATTAGGAATCCCATCTGTTTGCTTCCGCCATTATTGAGAATTGTACTGGCCAAAAGATCTTCCCATCGTATGTGGATAACTTCAGGCAGAAACGAGAAGGCACGGATAAAAATTTAAATCTATCAGAATTACTTCCTGCTGTCACTACGCATTTCTTTAGGGTGACAACTTCTTTCACGACGGCAGCGGAAACCCTCTCTTCAATTTGTTGTTCGATTTGTCCTTGGACGGTAGAAACTCTTTGAAGCCCATTTGTTGCTGCACTGCAGAAACTCTTTCTTGAATTTTTCCAACTTTGTCTTCAACTTTGTCTATTCTGCCTCAACCTCGAATTTATTTTCTATTACGCAGGTAATTTCTCTTTTCATTTCCTCCTGACCTGCTTCAATATTTTCTTGAACGGAAGCTTGGCCAGCTCCCATTTCTTCTTTAACGGATTTCATCTCTTCTTTAACAGAATCTTTCATGTCTTCTTTAAATGATGCTTGGCTAGCTTCCATTTTCTCTTGGAATGCAGCAAAAGCAGTAACGAGCTGCCTCAATTAATCTCCCATCGCTCTAGTGAAAGGCATTCAATCTCACTTCTGACACCAAAAATTGTTGCATGCGTACGGGTTCGTAAAGGATTAAATGCACTAGTTAAAAAGTTATAAAATTTATTCTTTTCACAAGAAACAAAACAAAATACTGAAATATTTCCTCAGAGATATTCCTACAACATCACAATATCTCAAACGTTAAACAGAACTCAATTCAAAACAGAGAAAGTAATTCCATCTCACAGCGAATTTCCTACAATCAATAACAGCATTAAGTAAACAAACAATTCGCTTAAAACAACAGCAACTGAGCTGATATGTTTTAATTCGGCTTTCAGAAGCTTTTTAACTATTCACGAGAAGATTTGGTAAAACCTGTTTTCTCGAATTTTCTCGACTTTTGTCGGTGGCAACAGCAATTACGAGATATTTATTTATTAAATATTAAATGCAAGCGCTCTTTTATTTTTACTTTTCCGCCGTAGCTTTCTTTCAAAAATCGTCTGCGTTGCACGGGAAAATAAAACAATTTCAATTACAATTCTAAATAAATACGAAATCCGTAACAATATTTCCATACCTGCTTTTTATTATTTTCAGTTGCGAGGAAAGACATAGAAGTTGATCGAAAAAATTGCTTTTACTGTTGGTGCACACCATCACATGTTTTTTGTATTTAATAAGATCCACTAGTTCAAAAACTTCATCACTTTCGTTTTCTGAGTTTTGAGTTTTTTATCAGTACAAAGAGTACTAATCTCTAATTCAGCCTCTCAGTTGTTACAAAGGAAAGACAAAATTCTTCCATTGATGAAGTCACTTCTATTATATCTAATTCCAAGAAAGGATGTTTGTGAACAGTAAAATAAACTACATAGTAAACACGTCTTGAAACTTCTTTTAAATTCTGAGCTACGTAAGAGAAGGTTTTCAACAAGCTTAGATGGATCAAACTCTAGAATAAATTCCGGGTCTAGAATACGAGTAAATGGGGAGAAATATAGACAGTCTTTCTCCAATACGTTGTTCTTCCACGAATTGATTTTACCCAGAAAAGCAGATATAGAGCTTATCATTTCTGGTGCGTGCTCTCCCTTTTCCGTGTAATATGGTATTTAGGTCGTTAAGTTTCGAAGTGATATTGTTTAAGAAGGACAAGTCGGCAAGCCACTCCATTCCATCCAATTTTTGGCATAATTGTAACAGGATGTGAGAAAAGTTTTAATCTCCGGCAGCATTCCAACAAATCTTGTTAAAATTTTCCCTCGACTCAGATACTTGGTAAATTATATCACCATACTCGCTATCTAGCTCATCAAGCAAAGCTTTAAAAAGTCGATGATTCAAAGGCCGTCCTCGGATAAAATTTACAGTGCGTACAGTAAGTCATTGCGTAACTGTGGTTTAGCTTTCTAGCGGCCAGATTTTCTTGAATAACGCAGCGATATGAATCAAATTTGGAAAATGTGTCATTCTGCTAACAGAGTCCAATACCCAGTATTATTCTCGATTATATCCAGCACAACGTCGGTTGTGATTGCGACGAGCTTTTTATTGGTACCTTTCTCTTCAGTAATATAGTGTTTAGCTACGCCATGTATGTCTTACCCTCAAATGTGTTTTGCCACAGTCATCATGGTCAACAATGCTTTTTTCGGGAAGTCTGCAAACACTATTCTCGTAATATCAGAAGTTGCGGTGACACAGTAACATTAGTGAATTCAACAAACTACAGGGGAAAATACGAGCATTTTTTCAAATCAGATCTCATTTGCAAGTAGATATCGTTAGCCATATCGCTCATTCGTCATGCCACCGTGTTTCGTGACAGCACGTCTTTAACGCTGAAATTTCTTTTTTGTTTTTAAATTCTTCAAATAAAGATTGATATTGCTAGCATAGCTTCCTTCAAGTGGGTCCGTCTGAATATGTTTTTTATATAATGCAAAAATGTAACTTAGTTTGAAAAAATGCTTCAATGTGATTCTTTGCTTCAATTTTGAGGGTAAAAGACTGCTTTGTTAAGCTTTTAGAGAAGATTTCAATGACTGTACGTAAAGAAGACCTGACTAGATATTTACCGTTGAAATCCTTATAAACGGTTTCATGATGACATTCAACATTCGATCGCTTTGGTGCCGCTACTAAAGCATTGCATAATAAACAAACTGGTCTTTCGCAAGCGTTTGTAAATAACAGCTTTTCCTCCCACTCATTGTTGAAGGGCAGATTTTCTTTCTCTTCGACGGCCTTAGCAAGTCATTCATGTCGACAAGCACACCACAAGATACATGAAATAATTAAAGTGTTATTTTAAAACTCGCCCGAAACAACATAGTTTTGTAGCCGCTTTCGCGAATCAACTTTATTTCGATTAAAATGATGACTGACGATGGTCGACCATATGGCCGGATGGATGATTCATCGTTTGTGTAGACGGGCCAGCTGCAAGCAGGGTTTCTGTTAAAGCAGAAACTCTTAATCCTAATCCGCCGCACAAGATAAAACCGCGGAAATGGGGTAGAGCGAAGGTGATGCCATGAGAGTAGGTTAACATAAATGCAACGCCTCTGTTACGTGAAGTGTAATTGTACCTTTTTATCATTGTTTTTTACATTAGGATTAGAGTAAAGTTTTTGTTTCATGACGATACTGTGATTATAATTGGCGAGCGCCTAAAGATAGGATTGCGGCCTTCCAGATACCCGCAACCCACCATATGGACATCACTACATTAGAATGTGCAAACATTTTGATTGCTTTACGAATTGCTGAATGATCTTAGACTGCTGTGAAGTAAGACTGTTATGCAGTATACAGTCTTTTACAATTCAGTTGACCCTCAACAGTTGTGCTATATATATTCAAAAATTTAGCTCCTTTTGCTTTGAGGAAGCATTACAGTTACAATTACTTGAACTTCAACATGTCAAATTGCAAGTCAAAACTCATTTCAAATTTTCTCAATAAGTTCAATTTTTTTTCTGTTAATTGATGATTAACAGAAAAATTCTGTTAAGTTGATGACTTTTACTCTGCCTAAAACATTTTCAAGAAATTTCCTTAAAAAAGAAACTTAAGTAGAATATCTGAGAGATCAACAGTTGTACAATCCAGCCCTACAGTTGTATAATCACATGCCAAAAGTCACTGGATAGCAGTATATATATTCGGTGATCCCCAAAAACATCTCACATCGAATCGAATCAATCACGTTCAATCAGGTCTCCAGTTTTAAAAATCATTACCTGTCATTCCGTTAATAGCCAGCGACCTTTTACGGTATTTGGGAAAATAGATGGTATTTTAAAAACACCAACACCCTGGAGCGAAAAATACAAGCCTGACTAGGTCAGACATTCGCACTGAAGAAGCAATCATGATATGATAAAATGGCATAACATTGCAGCAATTATATCAAAGTTGATGCAATCATGAATTGGCAATATGGCATACAATCAGAGCAATTATTTCAAAGCTGTAACAATCTTCGTATGAAATCGCACATCTAACAAAGACCCATATATATTTTACAGAGAAAGGGTCAGACAAAGATGTCTGGGAAAGGATGTCGGTGGCATGGCATCCACTTGCCATATATTGCAGACCTATTCATTTAACAATTTTAGATGGTTTACGTGGACACAAATGTACATTTTCAAGTGCGGGGAACTTCAAATATGCTATGACGAACAGATATCAATGAGCTGTTTATCAGATCTGCTTGTGCGTTGTGCTCCATTCCCTACTTATTATTCTCGGTATCTTGCGTTCACCCTCCAACACATTGCGGAATATGCTAGCTCCTAGATTCGGTCCCATTCCCTGGACATTAACTGGCAGTATTTAGCTTCCTGATTCAACACAAAATCTGAAATCCGGACGCCCAGTATCTCCAGAATGATCTACAGTACCGATCACTAGCAATTTTTTAAGAAACTTTTTGGTACTCTTCACGCTTGTCCATTTGATACTTGTTCATAATAAAACATATAGAGAAACCCGATTCTTAATTTCACTTCGGCACGAAATAAAATACTTCCATATTGCAGAAACAATCATTTATTAGCATACTAGCCGCTGCGCGGCCAGCCTTCGTCTGGCTTTTAAGTGTACCAGAAAAATGCCTAAAGAGAAACACCAAACATTGAATTTGAAAACTGCACAGAATTTTTCTCTGCAGAACAATTTTATCGAAAAAGAAACAAACAACCACGGAAAAAAAAAATTCAGTTAAAAATGCATTACATATAAAAAGCATACAACGAAATAAGCAATATCCCTTAATACAAATATTAATTATCCTAATAAATAAATTAACCAAATTCCCTTTGCAAAATCTTAAGAACTCAAATGGTATAAACAGATTAAGAATTTAAACAGATTAAAAAATATCATGCAAAACTTTTTTATAATTAAAATTATATATAATTAAAACATAATATTACAATGAAATAAGCAATATCCCTTGATACAAATGCTAATTATCCTAATAAAGTAATTAAACAATTTACCGTTGCAAAAAGAAACACCTTTTTAATTTCTTAAACTTTTCAGTCTCTTAAAAACAGTAACATAAGAAATACGATGAAAAATTGTTGCCAAACCGAAATTTTTAAAAGAATGAAACTATTCAAAATGATGCAATTTCATCAAAAATCTATCAACAACAATAAGAAAGGAAAATTGTTGCCAAAACTACATTTTAAAATATCTGAGATGTGAGAAGTGTATTCGGAAGCTTCATTTAAAAAATTTTAAAAAAATACAAAATATTATTATTTTTCCAAAATTCTTTTTTTAAAAGGAGTCGAAAGGATTAAAGTTCAACGTGTCCAAAAATCAAAGGAAAATAAACAGCACATTTTTTAAAATAAGTTTTTTTAAAAAAAATTCCGCTGAAAAGGTGTTAAGCTCACCTTCCTAAATAAATTCGTATTTAATCGATTTATTGAAATACGAAATTTATTTTAAGTTCGTAAAATAGCTAAGTGTCTACGCTTCACGACGATGTAAAAATGAAATGTGTAGAGTGAAATCTCGCTTTCCTGTAGCCCATTATGTCTCAAAATGACGCGATTTGGTCGCAAAACATAAAATAAAAAAAATTCTAATTCGAAATTCGAAAAAAATCGCTTCGAGGTGCACTGGTTCTTGTGTAGATACACCTATGTACCAAATTTCGTGGCCCTGGGTCTATTAGCTTACTCGCAACACGAACGAAAGACACACACACACATACACACACAGACTCTTTTATTATCTGTAGAGATAATGTATATGATCAATAATTTGGGTAATTTACTATATCTTTAACATATATACCATTTGTTTGCTTATACCCCTGGGGAATCTATACGTCCCAGATCAAGGGGACAATTCGTTGCCTTCATAATAGCTAGAATCTTTATTCATATGGAGGTCCGTTCGAACACATCAGGGACTCTTAACGGTACGGTCCAGTTCGATTCAGGCTATGTGATCACTATTTATTCATTTTGTTACTAATCGGTCGTCTATTACCCTAAATTTCTGCATGAGTGCTATTAAGTTGCAGAAGAAGTCAGTTAGAGGTCAAGAACACTGCTTACAATAACTGAATATATGTTTACTGAGTACGCAATTAATTTATACTTTACAATGTATATGCATTTTTATTCCTTATTCATGCAACTACACTGGTCAAATAAATTAACAGAATTTGCATACTTTATCGAATTGCATGAAAAAACTTAACTGAAGAAAAAAACATTGCTTCTAGATAAAAATGCAAATCTTGTACGGCAAATACGTAAGCGTACACGTGTGTGTAGGCGCAGTCAGTAGAAAAACAGGCTTTACAAGCGCGTGAAGGGTAAGACGAATTGCGTTTGCTAGCACATCTCGGCGAATTTCTTGCTGTTATCTTGCAGCAATCGGTTAAATTCACATCGGAAGAGTAAAAATGAGTAACCATCAAATGAGCCGAAAAACCAAGCCGCATGAACTTGTATATAATTCCGTCATGCCAAGTCCTGTCAAAGGCTTTGGCAACGTCTAAATAGACGATACCAGTCTTCTCTCGTGTGCGGAGGCTAGAGGCAGGCCAATAACAAGTCAGATATGCAGAAAGTTTAATTTAACGCCCAGCGTCGTGTGTAACCTATGGAGACAGTTCCAGGATACTGGATCTATCCAGAGAAAGCCTGAGTAAGGTCGTCCAAGAGCCACGACGGCCAGAGAAGATCGCCGTTTGTGCATTTGAGCGAGGCGTAACAGAGAGGCTAGAGCTTCTCAGCTCTCTCGGGACTTGTATGCAGCCACAGGAAACCGTGTAACAAGGGTGACTGTTTCCAAAAGACTGAGCGAGAGAGGGTTGTTTGCCAGAAGACCGGCTGTTTGCGTCCCGTTCACGTCTACGGACAGGACAGTCCGATTAGCATGGTGCAGGCAGCATAATGATTGCAGTACGCAGCAATGGGCGACCGTTCTGTTCACCGACGAGTCCCGTTTTAGCCTAAACACCGAGTCTCGTCGTACTTTCATATGGAGAGATCCAAGGACCCGTTACCTAAACTCCAATGTCCGCGAAATCACCAATTATGGCGGTGGCGGAGTAATGGTCTAGGCAGGCATCATGTTGGATGGCCGCACACCTCTCTACATCTTTGACAGAGGCTCCGTGACTGGTGTGAGATATAGGGATGAGGTCTTGAAGCCCTATGTTCGCCTTTTCCGGGGTGCAGTGGGCCCCGAATTCATCTTACAGGACGATAACGCGAGGCCACATAGAACTCTTCTGGTCGACGAATTTCTCGAGAGTGAGGATATTCACCAGATGGATTGGCCATCCAGGTCTCCAGACCTCAACCCTATAGAGCATGTCTGGGACGCTCTGGGGAGGGCAATTGCAACTCGTAACACCCTCCGAGAACCATCCAGGAACTGAAAACAGCGTTGATGAATGAGTGGGATCAATTGCCACAGGCACTGATAAACTGTCTTATTTCCAGTATGACATCACGCTGCGAGGGCTGTATGGCTGTAAGAGGGAACCATGCCCTCTATTAACCCATTTCTTTTGTGTCTTCTGCAACCGCTGTTTCTGACCTTCAGACTCCCATGCGTGTTACACACGAACACGTGTGTCTATTGTAACTGTTGAATGTTTATTTTGTTTGTATTATATCAACCTATGTTTACACCAAATTTTATTAAAATATGTCCAGTAGTTCTGGAGATCGTAGATCAAATATGAAATTTCTCTTAATTTATTTCACCAGTGTATATGATACTACTTCTCTCTCAAGTATTCCTCTGTTACGAATTTTGTACATATATAAATAATTTGAGTGAAATTGTAGTATCGTGTGTATAGTGTAACATGAAAAGTCTAAAAAGATGAAGCTCTACCAGATAAATAAAATTACAGTGGCATATCTATTTAAAATTGAGTTAAATGGCTATCTCGCAAAACTGACGATATGTTGGTTTCGGTGACTTATTTTTGTTGCCAAATTTAGTAAGAAATCGTCAAAGCGACTATTTGGCAGTATTTTGGTCCAGTCTCCGTATAGTTATAATTGGTACTGTAACGAATAACTGTAATTGATCCTATGTCTAACTGTAAACCGTATCCGGCCCTTAGATGTATCTTTAACCATATATGCCTTCCAGCAATTTCGAAAAATGGAAGGTACTAGAGATTTCTCGGCAGCCGGGGGAAAACTACACTGGTGTCCAAAAGTTAAGCATAAACTGTAAAATGCGAAAAACATGGAGTAAATATTCGTAAAATTATTCCAAATTTCTTGCGGATATTAATTGGGTGAAGAAGAAATATTGGGTTTATGCAAAACTTTTCAGTCGACTAAGTCCTGCGCGAAACACCTGCGCATGTCGGAACGCAGAGAAACCGATTCACGCAGCATAGGCAGTTCAGACAAGTTTCGGGCAACTGCTGTGCAAAAGAACGTTGTTAACCATCAAACGAGGTAAATGATGGCACAAAGACGCCAATTGGAGATGTTTGCGAAAGGAAGAACCGTTGGAATGCTGGAATCCGGACGATCACAAACCGAAGTTTCTCGAATTCTGAATGTGAACCAGTCTCTAATCTCAAGACTGTGGCAGAGGTTTCAAAGAACGGGAGATGTTACCCGACGACCAGTAACAGGTCGACCAAGAGTCACAACTCCTCGCCAAGACCGATATCTGGTAATACGTGCGCGACGTCAGAGGGGCAGTACTGCCAAAGCACTGGGTTCGGCGCTCACAGTTGCCACAGGAATACGAATTTCGAGACAAACTGTTTGCAGGAGACTCAATCATGCTGGCCTATATGCCAGAAGACCAGCAGTTTGTATTCCCCTCACGCCTGCGCAGAAACGCGCTCGTTTGAACTGGAGTTTGAAACATCAATATTGGAGTGTGGGAGAGTAAGACCAGTGGAGTGTGGAGTGTGGGAGAGTGGGCCAGTGACGAGTCCCAGTTTAGTCTGAGTACTGATTCTCGTCGGGTAACGATGCGGAGAGAACGTGGAACACGTTTTGAATCAAAAAACATATCGGAAAGACATCATTTTCCATCAAGGGGAGTAATGGTATGGGCAGGCATCATGATGGACGGCCGCACAGACCTCCATTTCTTTGACACGGGGTCTGTGACTGGTCAAAGATACAGAGACGAAGTTCTTCAGTCTAATGTTCGCTTGTTTCGAGATGCTGTCGGTCCTGACTTCATATTCATGGATGATAATGCTCCATGTCACCGAGCGGTGCTGGTTGATGACTTCGTTGAAACGGAAAACATCCAGTGCATGTCGTGGCCTGCGAACTTCCCTGATTTAAATCCTATCGAGCATGTGTGGGATATGCTCGGGAGACAAATTGCAGCCCTTTCGCACCCACCAAGCTCCGTTACAGAATTGAAGAGAACTCTCCAAGAAGCTTGGAACCATTTGAGCCCACAACTCATTCATAATCTCATAGCAAGTATGGTAAATCGCTGTGCAGCGTGCCTGGCTGTCAGAGGTGACCACACGCCTTATTAAACTGCAGCATCAGTAATTTATTTAATGTTTTCTTTCATTTTTTCTTTAAAGCGTGAACTTTTGCTATTCTCAGTTTTCTTTAAAACTGCTACTTTGGATAATAAAATTAATTATTATCGTTCTTTTGATTTGCCTCCTTATTTTATAACCATTTTACATTCGCATATCACGTTTCCCGCCATTCTGATTTACAGTTCCTTCTTTATTCACATAATTATTAATTATGCTTAACTTTTGGACACCAGTGTATATAAGCATCAGATCTTTTTTTCAATTCAGAGTTGACTACGGAGTACTGAAATATCTCTCTGTAAGCTTCATTCTTTGGATGCGCTTTGCATTGCATTGTGTTTAAATTTCTTGGTAGTTTGAAGTGTAACTACTGAGAAAAGAGCTGTACCAAAAATCAATTTTATCAAGCTATCATCGGTTCTGTGTGCATTCAATCTACCACGAACTCTATACGTACACAACACTAATTGGTACTTCGCTTTTCAATATCCTCCAGGATAACCCACTTATCTCAATTACAGAATACAACTAATTTTCAAACCACTCGTGCTTAGCATCTTTTCTCAAAACTTTTGTTTTTACTCCTGTTAAAACAAGCTAACATCTTCACAACGCCTTCTCTCTAATTTCATTATTCCCTCCTCCCCCCATATTTGAAAAAAAAAATTACGATGTATCAATAATAACACTAATCATTTTAAAAAATTACAATGTATCAATGAATGTATCAATGAAAACATATATGAAATTTGTCAAAAAGTGAAAAAAACCTCATTAAAATGTAAATTATACACACATAACAAAAATTACACTTAAAAAACACTTATTAACTACTGATTAAAAAAAGTTAAATTGCTTTCACAATTTCCAATTATTTTTGTGCAGTCCCCCCATGTGTTAAGATTATGTTATGAAAGCTCCTGATGTAGAACGTGCTGTGGAAAATTTAAAAAAAAAAAAAAAAAAAAAAAAGAAATACTGAGGGGGTATTAATTTCAAGCACATTTAATTAAAACTCTATTATGCTGTAATTTTTATTTAAACTAGTTTCAAGTACTAAAATTACCATTTATAACCCACAGTTCTGGAATAAGATAAAGGTGTTCTAAATATTATAAATAAACCTCTATTTTTATGTTACATCAAAGTACTTCAACATAGAGAAAGATACAGTAAATTTCATCTGATTTCAGATTGCTACAAAATATAATGTAACGCTTAACGGCAGTAAAAAATTAGCTCAATAGAAAGCTGAGTACCCACAATATAAAAATTCTAATAATTAAATTTTTGAAAATTATTTGGAAGGTTTACTATGTCCACCTTTTGCTTTGCTGCTCTTCTGTTTTTTAACAAC
>KK114395.1:16704-93751 GCA_000611955.2 Stegodyphus mimosarum
AAAAAAAAGGCTTGCAGACACTTAAGAGTAATAATAATAATAATAATGCATATAATGCTGATACAAAAAAAAATTCTTAACTCATGTGATAAAGCAACAACACAGACGATATTAAATGATGCAAAAGTTGTGCATTAATTTTCATACTTGATAAATTATTTTAATCAAGAGCAAAATGCTCAAAGTCTGTCATTCTGTAGTAAGAGCTGCCTGGCCAGTATAATGATTAGTGATGCTTACTGCCCTACTGATAAGCCCAGGTTCGAATCTCGGAGAAAGAGCATGGATGTTTGCAAGCATATAATGTCTGTGTGGCAAGTTGAAGGTTTTTCAAGAAGCTGATGATGGGGAAGAGGAGTGGCAGACCCCTCAGACTGCACCTGGGGAGTTCTTCCTCAGAAATGGAGAGAAACTGTACCATTGATATGCTGGAACTATACCTATATGACCAATAGTGAACTTTTGGTGTACTGCCCATTTCTACCTCTATCTGCACCTGTTTGTAAAAACAGCAAACCCACAATCCACCCACCATTCTATGACTCTTAGCACTTGAGAAAATATTATAAAACTTTTTTAACTCCTTCTAAAGACTTTATAAAATATAAAACTTACTTTCTTCGGGAATAAATTCAGTGCAATAATGCAATTACATTTAATAACTAATACATATAGGTATTTAGCACTATGAGAAAGAGAGTGAGGGCAATTTGTACAATAAGATGTGTGAATGAATGTGTCTTGATTAGTAAGCATTAAAATTAAAAATCATTACCTAAAACTGACAGAATCAAATGAAGGGAAAGTGCTGTAAAGAAATGAAATTCAGAAACTGAAATTTTGTAGATAACAGACACTACAAAAAATAGAAAAGAGAAAAAATTTTACATGAAACGAGTTTGATCCAACAGTCAACCATTAAGTGAAGTATAAGCTAGACTGCTTTTAAAATTATGATTAGCAATGTTCTTCTGCCCACTAGTGGCCAAGCGGTAAAGTCACTGAACACTGGTAGTTTGGTCTTAGGTTAGAATCTCATGAACAGAATGGCTGCATGAGTGTTTTTGTGGTCTTCTCCATGTGTAACATGTATAAGAGATAGTTTCCCTTACAAAATCCTCCATGAAGGCATCACTCTCATATGCAGATAGCCCTCAAGATTTTGCTATAATAATCCAAACCAAGCAATGTTCTTCCATGTCTGAATTAAATAATTATACTGAACCTAAGTACAGCACATTGTTTTTTTTTTTTTTTTTTTTTTTTTTTTTTTCAAAAACTAACAACAGAGATTTTATTCTCAGGAAAAAACAAATCTTGATAAATATAATCAATTAAAGAAATACTAAATTAAAAGGCAGTCTATAGTATATTTATTAACATACAAAATACAAAAATCTTGACCAATACAGAAAAGAAACACCTAAAGGCTCAGATTATATATTTAATTTCCATAAACAACATGCTGTTTTAATATCAGACTTTTATAAAAATACATTAATGTGTGCGAATCAGTATTTCAAAGCTGACTATATTACTGCATATTAACTTTGTTAAATATTGTGTAGTATGTAAGATAATTAAATGCATATGATAAAGGTACAAAATTTACCAATTTGTTGATACAGGTATCAGTAGAACTAGCAAAGTAAGTATTTTATTCTTAATGTTTCAAATATTAACGCTGTTTATACACGATATTCATTCATGTATAAGTTCATTTTTTTAGCTAAAGAGAAAAATAAAGAACGATTAATTCAAATATTTCACAGTATGTATTTTAGTGCTAAGTTTATTTAATAATTGTTTAAGTTCCAGTTTTTTCTAAATTTGATGAAAAATACTTTGGGAAAAATACGATTTGAAAAAAATTTTTTCTTCATTAAAAAAGCTTGTAAATTCAAGTTTATTATGATAAACAAACATTTTGTATTTCTAATTGGATATATTCAATGTATATTCTAATCGGATAATTTCAGAAACACATATCTGATTTCACATTTTTAATGCATACTCTATTCTTTCAGAAAAAAGTTCTCGCACTACTGCATACTAGCTGGGTATGCTTTTTGATTGAAACACACAGAGAAATCACTGTTACGTTTACATTCACACAAATTTTTGAAATGCAATTTTTATCATTTCAAACAGTATGAAATCTGTTTACTCTGTTTACTTATTCTTTCTTATTTATATTTAGCAAATTTATATAATTTTACCTGTTTGTAGTATCACAGACTGATTAAAATCTCTCAATGGCAGTTCTTGTTTTTCAAAGAAATTTTATAATTTATCAGTTAATTTAAAATTTCATTAGTATTATTTACTGCATATATTTATAAATCTTCGCAAGTAATTTCTTTCATTGGTTCAGATGAAAATCTGTTCTAGATCGCTCAGTATAGAAAGCTCTAAACTTGTTCTAATATAACAGAAAAACTTTTCATGTTTCAAAATAGATACTAACAGTACAATGAAGATGCTAAATCCATCCTTGATCTAACCAACTTATTCTATCACTATCAAACAGCTCTGAAAAGACCAAAACAGAAACCTTTCTTTATTATCAGAAAATACTAAATTGCTAATATTTTTATATTACGTAGTTTGAGAATGTTTTCTATTTTTGTACTTATTGCATATGTCCATTAAAGAAAAGTCCTTTTTAATACTTTTAAAGTTGTTTTTTTCCCTCAGAACTTTCAAAAGCTAAATATATGTCGAATTATGCCCTCTAAAAACATCTCAGTTTTGTTTTCAGCCACATTTCAAACTTTTAGAACTGATACTTAGTTCCTATTGATAGAATGCTATCATATGGAACATCACGGAAACTGTAACATGCTCAGAAATAAGGATGATTTCTGAGCATGTTACAGTTACAGTTGAAATAAGGATGATGAAACTGAAAGATGCTCAGAAAGAAGGATTAGACAACCTTAAATTAAATATATAGTACGATGTAAACCTCAAGGCAGAAAAATCACCTCTAACATACTACGAAATAATAATTAATCATGCTAAACTAATCAGTATATAATCATTATTCTCTCCTTGTAACCGTAACTCCTTGCCATTCACCTATGCTATTATATTGCGGACTGGAAGGAGAGGAAGAGAGAAGTCTTCTTCATGTGTATTTTCTCAACTGAATGTAGTACATTCATCAGCATGCACTGTCCTTTTATACTGGGGAATAGGCAGGGGTTAAAAAAAAAAATACAGGAACGTGCAACTTGCAACTTGTTTCATTTTAAATTTCGGACTCTAAAATATATTCAGTGCATAATGACATATTAAACACACTATAAATAAGTTTAAAATATATATCTATATATATATATATATGTATAAATCTGTAAGCTTTCAGATTTTACATTATGCCAAAAGGGGCATTTTTTTAAAGTTCTGTATGTTACCCTTATTTGTTAGATGTCATGTTCTTTGCACTTAAGCCATAAAATTCAGTTCAACGGCAATATCGCAAAATAATTTTAAAATTAGCATATTTTTAGAATTTGCAATACACAGTCTTGTGGACTGAAGATAAACTTTTTTTTTCCTGTGTACAGTGTTGCCATTGCCCACTTTGAAATCATCGAGTTTATTCACCCAAAATATGAAATAGACAATAAAACAAATTCCAAATTCGGGCTTCCAGATGCCCATATTTGGGTGGAAATGTATGTTATTCAAAATTTGATGGCTCTCGATACCGCTGTTTTATCACAATGCAAGAAAAAATCCTAGCAGTCAATCCACTACAACTCTTGAAATCAAACATAATGAAGCAACTAACTTTTGATGATTTCTTTACCTCCAGTTTTATAGCAAAGATAATTTTCTCAAATTCAGAAAAGATCTCACAGATAAACTGTGCTGAAAAAATTCCGAGTTTCGTCCAATATACAGCCAGCCCAAAATCAGATACATTAAAAGCTGGCAGAAATTTTCATAATAATGAATATGAAAGCCACAATCTATACAGAATTTTCCATCCATAATGCTAAGAGAAGGTGATATTCAGTATTGTTATTTTATTACATCCTCAGGAAAACAAATCACTTTCAGATGCATTTGTTTGAAACTTCAGAGGGAATATGTTAATCTATTCAAGTCAGTAATAATGTCAGTATCAACAAGTATTTAAGGTAAACAAATAATGCCCTTTAAAATTATCTAATATAAAATTTTGAATCACATATAATCATACAACAAACCTGCTTTTCTTGTTTTATAATACTAAAAAAACTTTAATCATGTCAATGAATGCCACAAATGATAACGTTAAACTACTTATTATCAGTGCCGGATTTCTGTCTGGGCCTGGCACCAGTGGCATAAGCTCAAAAGCTTGGCTTGCATTATCAAGAAGCTTTATCTAAAATAATATTATAATAAATATTTTTTTAATTTTAGGCTCAATTCACTCTCTGTAATGCACACAAAGTCAGAAATAATGCAGTCAATTGACTATGATGATATCATTCGTTCTTTTGCAGAGAAGAAAGTTCATATGATTCCATGAATTTTATAGAATAAGGTAACTATAGTAACATAGACTGTATTATTCTGAATTCTGATGTTTACTAAAGTCATTAAGGTTGATTAAAATTATATGTTCTGTACTAGTGCATTTAATTTGCTAAATTTCCAAAACAGCTTCAAGACGGTGAGGAGGCCAAATGTCAAGTGCCTAGGGATCCTGTGTCTCTAAGTCTGGGCCTGCTTATTATTATTTATATCATTCATTGTTACTATGTTTCACAAATGACAAAAAATAAAAATATCTTTTACACTGCTATTTTAGAGAACCATCGTACTTTCCATTTTCTAGAGAGCTTGGATGAAGTCTTTTTCATTTTAACTGAAGACAAGTAAACTGATGTCAAAGCATATTCAAAAGTTTAACAAATTCAAAAAATCCCAACCTAGCATACTATGATTTTCCTAGGAAAACATATTAGTCTTAAAGGCAAATTTATTCACAAAGATGACATTAGAAATTATGAATAATAATAAAACAAAATCAGGAATTTAAAAGTTTGCTTATAGTAAAAATATATAAGATAAAAGAATGGATAAATATATATTCATTATAGACATTCAGTCTCCTAAAGTCTGGAAATTAAAATAGAGCACTTTTAGTTGGCAAAAACACATAAGAGCCACTTTCGTTTAAAAATCAGTTAAAGATTTTAAAATTTCACATCACACAAAAAGAAAATATAGCTGACAAAAAGATAAATGTAGATTACCTTTAAATAATTATTTGCTAAGAAAATATAGCTGACTAAAAGATAAATGTAGATTACCTTTAAATAATTATTTGCTTTTATCTTTCTTACAATCTTATATTTCTTACAATTCTGCTCTCATTTCTTACAAAGGATAAAAAAAAAAAAAAGTTATCAACGATCACACTGTTAATATCAAAAATTATACTTGCTGAGATTTTCTTTTCTTAGATCTTCCATAAAAAAATTTCAGAAAATTTATACAGAACTATCCAGTATAACAACTTTTCTGTTTCATTTACCTACCGTAGACGATACTTATATAAAAAAGAAATTTATGAATAGAAACTAATTCTTAACCTTATTTAAATGGAAAAAAGAAAACATTATTTAAAAAATGTGTACATTTTTAAAATGCTCAAATTTTTAATGAACAAATTCAATTTTAGTAAAATTTGAAGGTAATAATAAAATACTAAAGCAATATCAGTTCATAGATAAAATGGTTTATATATTAGCTTGTTCTAAGATTACAATGAATTACAGAATATTCTGAATAAAGTTATAAAATTTCTGACACCATTGTTTCCTACTTTAAACACATTTTTCTAAACAATTTTTGGGAGAACTTTTTTTTTTTTCCCCAATGATGGTACCGGATTTCCTAAAAAGTATTTCCTAAAAGCAAATTAAATTTATGAAATTAATATATAGTATTTTGTACATTACTGGCTCCATAAGACAAAAATTAAAATGGATCATACAAGAAATGCGGCTGAATAAGCAGACATTTAAAAGGCTTCCATGTTCAAAACATGAAAATATCAACAATGATTATTATATAACAAATTCCATTTCAGTTTTAACATTTGATTTACATAATATACGAATTTTAATTTTATATCCATCATCACAGAGAGTAAATATGTTCGAAATCTACTCAAATAAAATACTTTTTGTAACAGACCCCACAAGATATTAATCGGTTCCAGATACGACCGAATTCTTGTGAATTTATATACAGTGACAACTGTTTCCAACAAATAAAACCTTTATGCCAAGCAAAAAGTTACTCACCTCTTGTGTAGAGACCTGCCAGTTCTTTAGCCCCAGCATGGTTCGGGCCCCAACGTGGTTTTGAAAAGTCTTCTTGCTTAAAATCTTCTTTTATCACATCTGAATTACAGTTCGGATCATCTTCAGGCATTGAATTTTCAAATATTTGTTTTTCAGTTTTTACAGGCTGCAGCAAGCAGGAAGACATTCTAACCTCCAAATTCATCTGCCTTTAGAGTTGTACAACCAGCTGACTGCTAAATCTTTTTGATGTTGACAGAAATGCTTCCGAACAAAAACAAAAATAAAAATCAGACGAAATGTGATATCGATGACGAAGACGATACAATGATACAACTGATTTGTTAGATAGAAGTCATACGGATTGCCCATAAAACTTTCTTCTATAATTAATACATAAAAATTATAAGGTAAAAATGCTTACAATTCTTAAAAAAGAATCATAACGTTACAAAAGTTTTGCAGATCTAATAAACTGTTATAAGGTGAAAATATGCTAACAAAGTCATGCTAATCATATTTAGATATTTTACAGCATATATTTTGCCTACATTCTGCCCCCTCCCTTTATTCATTTTATTTTTTTTACGAAAGTTAGTGAATAGTATTTTATCGGATATTCTTTGATGACCTATTTTAAATGAAATCTTAAAAGATAATTTGAATTTGCTGCTGTTATTTTGAGTTATTAAATAGAAATGCTTCCTCAAGCGCAGGTAAGAAATATTCTTGCGCTTCCGCCAGACAATATTTAACATGGTCATATTAAAACACTAACTATTTTTCTTATCCTGCCGCAGTAAGTTATTATTGTGGTGTAACAGGTAACAGACGATCTCGTTAAGCAGCCTAACTCAGTTATTTAACAGTCAACAGACATTCTTTCATTTAGATTTGCAGTAAGCAGACATTCTTTTATTTGATGGCAGCTCAATGGCTTCAAATGCTCGATGACAGAAATTGATGGATGCAAAAGAAAGGAAACTTTAATTAAATATTTATATAGTTTTTGTAAAACTGTGTATACTAAATAAGTTCCTGAATTCAATAATTTATTTTATTAGAAAGGAAGTCAGTAAAAGGAAAAGCATGATGCCTACGTTAAGAGCCAATCACACTGGGTATTTTTCGAACACATATCTGTTAGGTACATCCGAAATGTAAATACTACCAGAGGCATTCCAATTCATAGAAAGCCTCCGGAAATGCATAGATTAGAATGAACTGCAAGGCTTCCGTTGTTGCACTTCTGTCAACTGGAAACGTTTTGCGTGACAGAAAAGAAAAAATAATTAACAGAGAGACCAGGAGAGACAAAGATGGGCCATGATTACTGTTTCATGTTTCGTAAACTCTGGGTGCACAGCAAAAGAGTCACGCTTAAAAGGCAAACTTTTATTCTTTGAATAAGAAGGATTTTCAAGTCTGCTGAACATCCTGAAATTTTTGTATGGTTCTCTCCAATACTGAAAGTCTTGCCCTCCTGCAATCTTCCACAGTTTTCCTGCCCGCAACAAATAAATGGCACCGCCCAAAAGGTAAAGGCCTAAACTCAGTAGCGTAAATACAGCCGGTGGGTCTCCTATGATAAAAAAATGTATTTCTGCACCCCCTACTAAACATTATTTACAGATTCAAAAGAAGTGGCAAAATTAATCAAATGCTGTCTCACTGATGATGATTTTCGTAGAGGCTGGATTAATTATTCATCAATGTACCCTTGAGTACAAGGTACCGAGGTGGTAAATCCCATTTTGATGACATCTCCTTTCATTGGTGTTTATATAAAATAAAATGTACATAGTCTACAAAGAAAAGAAGCATACCGTATGCAAGGTAGCGAAAAACGTTTGAAATTAGTTCTCTAACACGTCAACAAATGGCAGCGCAAGGCTACATGAGCAGACACAGAGAGCAGTGAGGTCAGTGTGCCAAGAGACATCATCCTCTGTGCATCGAAAGCGGCAAAGCTGGTGCTATTCTGATCTCTGCGTTACCACATCTGCGATTACATTATGGAGAGCAAGTTGGAACAACAAGCGAATATGAAATTCTGTGTAAAACTCTGCAAATCCGCCACAGAGACATTTGGCATGATTCGGCAAGTGTGCGGCGATTTAAACATTATTAGTCACACAGTTATTAAACAATTTTCCTTAAATATTCATAAAAAATTACCCAGCTAAAGGAACTATGGTAATTTCTTCTAAGTTACACCACGTATGAAACGCTTATAGAGCTATTAAATATTGCGTGGAAGTATTGGATTTTTAAAAAAATCCTGTTAGCCTTTTTTTTTAGAAATACCTACAATGTTCATCTAATAGAGGGTTACCATAAAAAAATAGGTATAATATATAAATAGTCGAATGTTGAAATTTTAACTTCTCTTATTTTGGAAGCGGATATCTGTGCATTTTGGTACTCAGGCAGGCATGTTGGTAATACAGAGTGATCATAAAAAACTTTCCCTATATTCCAATCCCTAGCGCTTATTCGCTCAACCAATCGAAATGGAATTATTTCGATTTCGAAAAATAGTGTTATTTGACGGTATGCGCTCGAAATTGTGATGGTTTAAAACATTAGAGCTCTCACGGTTACCGTTATAGTGAAAACAATTCGGAATTTTCGAATAGCAACATCTACTCTCTTCCTGCGCAAATTGATCAGGGCACTGAAAAAAACCATAACTGCGTTGGAATGATACACGTATGACGAAAACTTCCAGCGTAAAGCATTTGCTAATAAGAGCATTGTAAAGGACTAATGCATACAGCACATTCGTTCTCAGTCTACTTCCCCTTCGAAGCGGTCACTTCCACAAGTATGAAAACTTGCTCTATCACAAGTTCTCGGTATATAATATTGCAGAATCAGGCAATTTCCGAACTGCAGCAGCGAAATGTCGTTAATTACACTGTATGGATGCAAGATGGTGCTTCTCCATACGACGCCACATGTGCACGGCAAGTACTTCAAGAACATTTTGGAGATGGAGTCATTTCCCGTAAATTTGCAGTTTCGCAGCCAATGTGATCCCCCGACCTCATTCCAATCGATTTTTGGTTCTAGGGTTATCTGAAATCTAAGGTGTACACGTCAGATCCAAGAGATTTGTCAGAATGATATCATAATTGTTGTCAATAATCTCCCGCATGCAATCGTTATCATCTGCGAAGGTAAACGCGTTGAAATCTTGTAATTCCAACAAAAGTTTTCCCCCCTCTCTTTTATTGTGTTGTCATTTGCAAATGTTATTCTGGTAATTTCCGTCATATGTATATCGTTCCAAAGCCTTTTATGATTTTTCTATACGCTGATCAATTTACTCAGGAAAAAAGTTGGTGCCGCCTTTCAAAAATTTCGAAATTTTTTCATTGTGACCGTAAACATAACAATTCTACCTTCACATAATATATAAAATTTAAATTCCACTGTTGCGCGGATAGGCGGCTAGGAATTCCTATATCGGCAGATCTTAATTTGCGCCTGAAACCAGCTCCGGTACTTCTTAGTTTTAAAAAAATATATAATTCTAGCCGCGGAGCACCGGAGCCCTAAATAAGGAGGCTCTGGCACTCGTTTTATGTAACTGAACATCAATTTCAGTAGAAATCTGATCTCGAAATTTTGTTTTTAGTAATGAAATAATATTAAAAATCTCTTATTTAATTTTATCTCTCTACATTTTATTAAATTTTAATTATTTAATTTAATTTCTTTAATAATTATTTAACTATTTTAAGGAATAACTATTTAATTTTTTAATTATTAATGATTTTATTTATTTACTTATTCTTGTTCCTCTTTCCTAACGGTCTTCTGTAAGGCTCCGGCACTTTTAACATTAGAAATTAAACCATTTATATCGGGGAAGTTTATATGTATGTATTGATTTTTTAATCGAATTCAATATTATACTACACGAGAGCAACATGTAACCAAACATGTTGTCAGGAGCATTATTAATCTTCCCCTTCAGTTAACTCCTTTTCGTGCATGGGAAAATTTTTGACATGCAGCAAAAATGCAGAAGCAATTCTTGGATCTCCTTATTAGGACATCTGATGAATTAAAGAAGGTCTTGATGTTCCGTGCCTTTGTTTTCGTCACACCTTACCTTTAGAAACTCGAAAATTGCTTTCACAATGAGCCTTACCATCAAACTGTCAGTAGTTCAGAACTACTAATGGCCCTCTAGGAAGCGGTTAAAAGAAAAGAAGCTTGCATCCCTATTGTTTCTATCGCTTCGAATCAGATTAGCAAAATGCAACTTATTTTATATTCGAATTTGCTCTCAACTGACTTGAATTTTCTTCATTTTTGTGCAGTTATTGATGTTGCCTATATGCAACTGCGCAAAAACGAGGTTGGAACAAAGGTTAAAGTTTAGGGGCTCCTTATTGGCATATCTGTAACTAAACAAAACTTTACTTTTGAATCTTTAAAAGCATTATATAGAAAAAAATAGGAATCTATTTTTATTTCCTTCTAAATTAAAAATTTACACATGTAAATTTAATTCAGCTGATTGAACATCTAAGGGCCTTCAAAAGAGGTTGGGCTCCTATGCATTCCTTATATACCCCTGTTTACCCTCCCTAACATAATAGTATGTTTATATTTGCAATGGCTACGAGTTTTTGACAAAATGTCTGTATTTTGCTTCCTTCCAACGTGATTCATTCGCAGGTTACATCTCCTCTCTCACATGAACCAATGCATTAAAGTATTAAACCACTATGAATCAATCACACCGCACTGACTACCAATAAGTATTTGGACACCTATGCAAATGACGATATCTGCGGTCCTAAGGTACGTCACGTACTCCGCCGGCATATATCGTGTAGGAAACAGCATCGGCTTTAGTCGCATGCAAGATGCCTCGCAGTTCGGAGCTCTCTGATTTCGAGAAAGGTATAATTATCGGGTATCACAAACGTGGCCGATCCTTAAGCGACATATCTAGCAATCTGAAGTACCCAAAATCGACAGTGGCCTATGTGATTAAGAAGTGGAAGGTGAGCGGTGATTGTCGGAATGTGCCCCGAGTCGGCAGACCAACGAAACCGGGAGATAGAGACCGACGAGTGCTGTCCAGAGAAATTCGGAAGAACCTCCCCAACCGATAGCCCTCATCAGCGAGGAGTTTCAACAGGCATCCGGAAGTATTGTTTTAATGAATATCATCCGTAAGGAAGCACATCTGCTTGGTTTTCATGGTCGTGTTGCTACCCATAAGCCTTTGATCACAAAGTCCAACCGCGCTGCTCGGTTAATGTGGTGCAAAGCACATCGAAATTGGACCGTAGATCAGTGCAAACGGGTTCTTTGGAGTGACGAATCAAGGTTCACCCTTTACCGTTCGATGGGAGGGTCTGGCGTCTACCTGGACAAAGTTTCCTGCCAGAATGCATTGTACAAACAGTCAAGTTCGGCGGAGGTGGAATTATGGTCTGGGGGTGTTTCTCCTGGTATGGAACCCATACCAATGATAAGCTCAACTCCGATGCCTACTGCACTATTTTGGATGACAATGTGCATCCTACGTTGTGGCAGTTTTACAGGTTGGACCCCTGTTACTTTCCGGACGACAATGCCAGTTGTCATGTTTCGACGTTAACTAAGGCTTGGTATGGTGCCAATGGAGTTCATCGAATGGACTGGCCTGCCCAGAGTCCAGACCTGAACCCTATCGAGAACTTCTGGGACGAGTTGCATCGCGGAATTCAGGGGTGCACTACCCGTGCAAAATCGGTCAAGGAACTTCTATGTCTTCTCCAAGCCGAGTGGAAGAAAATACCACTAACTGTCATACAAAGACTTGTGGAAAGTATGCCCCGGAGGGTCCACGCTGTAATTTTCTCTCGTGGAGGCTCTACCAACTATTGATTTCGAATAAAGTTAGTTTTTCTTTTCTATCACAGGTGTCCAAATACTTATTGGTAGTCAGTGCGGATCTTAAGTATCACAAGATGACACTTTGCGATGAAGTATGCTGTCTGCGAAATTTTGCTCGGTATTATCAGGAGACAATGAATTTTGTAATTTATTTGTTGTAGTAGTATACTTGACAGAGTTTTTTTGCAGTAGATGTTGGAAGCCCGTTATTTTATAGAGATAGATAGCACCTTTATAGTAACTCTATTGTACGGCAGCGGAACGTAATACAATATCCTAACACAGAACAGTAATTTAATGATAATCGCATCAAATTTGGTGAAAATATGAAATATCTAGGACTTATTATTTATAGCAAATTAAATTTTGCGGACCATTTTAAGCACATACATAGAATCACAGATAAAAAATTTAAAATTTTATAAGTATTATTTTAATACTGATAGTTTAAATAGAAAGAGTTCCACCCTGAGAGAGATATTTAGAAATGTGATCATCGCTAAAATATTATATGTAGCCGGAGCTTGGGGTTGCTGGGCAGAGAGGTACTTAGGATTAGAATGAAATTGGACACCCTGCAGAGAAGCTGGATGCTTGCCATTACAAGAGCTTTAGAAACGTTTCGAATGAAGTTGCCTGCATCCTTGCGGGTGTTACGCTCCTGTTGATTTTATACAAATTATACTACAAAAAGTTTCTATTAGCTAATAAAATTACTATAGATACTGAAATTGGACAAAAAGTGCTCGCTAGTAAGGCCTTTCAACAAGAAAATGAGGATATCATTCCCTCAATGACACGTTACTGATGTCCTATCTGCACTACAGGCATTCCGCCAACCAAATCATAAATCAGCCGATAAAATCGGCTGATCAATGAAATAAAAGACTTGTTTAAAAGGTCTAAAAGAAAATTTATTATTAAATCAGACTGGGTGAAAGCACACAGTGGAATTGTAGGAAATGAAAGGGTGGACACCTTTGCTAAAATGGCGGCACTTGGGGATGGAACCGATAATTTTGATATTCAAGATTCAAGAAATAAGACCATTGTTGAAATAGAAAACTGGATTTATATAGAATGGAATTTTTGCTGGGAGTCGTCTAATATGAAAAAAGAGTTAATGAAAAATATAAAGAAGATTAATATTATAAATAATGTTGATGTAAATCAGATACTGACTAATCATGGGCGTTTCCCGGCTTATTTTAATCGGTTCCACCTACAGAATAATGATAAATGCTTAATATCTGACACGTTTGGGGACACCAGGCACTTCTGCATTATTGCTGATGAATGTACGCTTACTCGAAGTGCAAACGTGAAATATAGAAAGAATTTTAAGGAAGATTTTAAAAGCAACTATTCAAATTTGAAAGATTTTGCAGAGACAATAATGAAAACTATAATACGAACAAAGACAAAATTGGAATTCGGCACTGAGACTCAGATCTTGGACTTTATTTGTTTTTTTCTGGCCACTCCCATTTTTTGATCATACGGCCGGCTTGTGCCCGCTAGGAGGATCCGGACTGTGCCATTATAATGATAATGATTGATACTGACACCGAATATGAGAAAAGATTAGGATAATCAGTTATATGAAATATTTTTTTACCATCTCTCTGTCTCGAATGAGCTTCATAAATTTGTTCTTGTGGAATAATCTAAAATAAACGGATTAAAGTTAATATCTAAAGATACAATTAAAACATCACCATCAAAATACGTTTTTTGTGTGCTCTGAAATTCGATGAGTTTGAACTTTGAAAGAAACAAATTATTCAAGAACTTGACTTGAAAGAGTTTTTAAGTACATTAATGTAATATCATGCTTTTTCTTCAAAATTTCCCATGCCACAAGAATAATTCATCATGTCAGAAGGGCTTTAAATACATTATTTCGTAATAACAATATAAAGGGGGGCACAGCTCTCTTATTCATCCAATACATGTTTACAATTAAGCAAATTTGGTAAAAATTGTCGAGTGGCTATGATCTGCGACTATAACACGCAGATCTGGCGACTGGCTGTACAAGGATACAAAACAGATTTAACAAGAATTTTCATATTCTGTAACTGACCAGAATTTAATTTGATCAAAATATTATATTTTAATCCTCAGTGTGCGTATTAGTTATTTGAAACAAAATAAACAAACAGTATACTCTTTATAACACATTTCCAGTATCCATGCCTTTAGAGCGAAAATATTTTCCTTTTGTGCAGAAAATTCTATTAAGTATGGAAGACGTGATTATCTTCTGGATTATGTGGATATGAACTTGGGATATACAGAAACTCCAGAAATTCACTGTGTGCTGGCACAGACTTTTGCGATATAATGCTAGTTTAGTAACCATGGAAAAACACTCGAAAATTGTTTTTCGAAAGCAAGGGCACTCAAGACAAAATGGTTAATAGTTACAATAATCTTCAGAGTAATATTCATGCACGCAGAATGACAGTCTCTGCTCTATATGGTACGAAAAAATGCTAGCAGTGGTCATACGGAGAGAGGAGTTTAAATAATATGAATAGAGCTTCGAAATTTATATTATTTTAAGAATCTCTATAATTGTGCAGAATTGCGACGAAATCAGTTTCATAACTCGTTTTGTTACCCTTTGACGCCTATGATCAGCAATGAATGAGTGCTGCGATAATGGTGCGACATGCTATACATCCACTTCAGATATCCGTTCTGTATTCATCTGTCCGACAAAGCCAGAAGAATTCATCGCAAAAATGCTCATAACTCCTCATTTGTCATTCTGTTGAGGAGAATATCGTCTGTGATCCTAAATGTCTAATTTATAGTAACAGTTCGAACTCGGGAACAGTTGCTTGCTAACACGATGTTTAGATCATTCAAGCAAAAGTTCGTACGTAATTCGAAGTCAACAAGCCTAGAAATTTCATGTCTTAATGTTTAGAGTAATCCATATATGAATAATTTCGAAAGAATAATATATTATTCGTGAATAACATTCCTTGTTTTCCCCTTGCATTTTCTACTTCCAAATTCTTAAAATTAGAATCAATATATTTTTTGCGCAAAATACATTTTCTTGTAACAGTGCCCTTCACCACACCCAAAAAAACTGCATTTACTTACTTGATTTGGAAGCTATTGAGAACGCACGTAGTTTATTTGCAAAACATACAGTTACGAAATTTAAAATCGCTAAAGGAAAGTAGTTATAGCATTCTATTTAGCTTAAAACCACCACACCAATCTGCCCTGGTTTCGATTCCCCTGTGACTGAATGGTATAGTTGCATAGGCTTTCCTCGTGTATAGCGGAATCCTTGCCACAAATACCAACCAAATGAAATTAGTGGAAATGATGGACAATTTTAATTATGAATCATTGTCGTCCAGACGGTATAGCGGAGCCTACTGAGGTAGAGAAGGGCCTGAGTACGAATACCGAAGAAGGCATGGGGGGCACTGTACGTATATGGCGAGCCAAAAGTTCTTCTGTGAGGTCTGATGTTAGGGACAAGGGGGTGGTGGATCACTTTCCCTGGGGTGCTCTCTCTCAAAACTGGGGGGGGGGAGGAGAAGTTCAACCTCCTTGAGGCTCTGGCAACCATTCTTCCATGAAATACATGGACAAGACAACAACAACATTATGAGTCATTATTTATTCAATGTTTTCAAATATTTGTATACTGATGATATGTATGTGCATGATAAAAATTCTTAAACGTGGTATGGTTTTTCGCTTCCAGCCCTTTTAAAGGACAATTATCGTCAATCAGGCCCCATCAAGACAGAATGGGCCCTCTGCTCACCTTCATCGTTTTTGAGAGAGAAAAACAGCTTTATGAATATTTACAGGATGACTTAGATCCCTTATCTGTAATATTCAGGCCCTATTGTGAATAGACGATTAAATAAAAGTTTACTTTACGCTAGATTTTTTTAAAATAAGGAATTCAGTGTTGTATATTAGCAATACATAGATTTTGTTTATTGATGATAGATATATTTGACCTTTCTTTCCCCTCTTTCACATCAAATGAAAGGCACAACCCTAAGACCATGTCGACTCTCTAATGAAAATTTTATGTGGAAGATATGTATATTAGTATAAACGTATTATAGTGTTACAGCTTGGTGAGAGATGTTGTATATTTACTCTCAGTTATTCTTCTTAGTATTTCTTTTCAACCGGTAAAACGCAAAAAAATTTTGTCGCTTTAGTTATAGATAAACACTCAATATCACAAGAAAGCTAAGAGAAAATCGAATGCACTTTTTATTGCTAAGAGTAGGGAATTAAAAAAAAAAATTATATACGAAAGTGTAATTGGAGAGAATACTGATGATAGCAATGTAAGTTCTAATGGTAATGAAAATGAAACTATAAGTGAACATTACACATGGAAGCATTGCAACGATTTCGAGCACAGAACTTACACTAATACTGACCATCGGATATTCGTATAAACTACTCTCACACGTATATTTTCTATGTCCTGAAAGTGTAGTAATATCTTTTACCGGCTGCTAAAAAGTTAAACAGGTTTCCAAAAACAGGTATTGAATTTTGCAATTTTGTGACAAAATTCTTAACATATACGTTTAGTATCCGAGGTTTAAAAAGGGTAAATAACAAAGTTGCTAGAAGTTTGAGGTCTAGACCTTTATATGATTATGCAAAACATAGACTTTCATTTTTTTCTATTCCTATCGTATCCATTTTAGGCCCACCAACGGCAGAGTGGTAAATTTATTGAACACTGGTAGTTTTTATCATGGATTCGATTCCAGGTGAACGAGCTGGCTGCATGGGGGTTTTCGAAGTTTCTCGTGTGTAACGTAGATATAAGCACAGTTTTCCTTAGAAACTCCCCTTCTCTTTACGCCTTTTCCTTATATATTCCCTATTTTTATAGTTTCAAAAATGTTCTCCTTGTGTGCGTGTGGGGCGGTGCAAAAAAGAAAAGAAAATTTGGGTATGAAAATAGAAGTTTTAAAGGAAAATGGATTATTTTTTGAATTTTGTAAAACAGAAAGCTATTTGTGTTTCATGTTCGGATTAAAGGCATATTATATTAGATTGCATTATAAGACGAAATGAAACATGGTGGAAATCATAAAAACATCCAAGGCCAAATGTTGAAAGATCAATCAAATGAACTGAAGACAAGTTGTATTTATTAATCATTGAATGCACAATTCATCTACAGAATTTTTGCGCAAAAACTTTAAATATGCCAAATATCACCACGCGTGTAAGAAAACACTAATTTTCTCAAATCTTGAGCATTAAGTCACCGCCGATTTAAATATTTTAAAAAGATTTGGAAAGTGAATATGGCAATATAATTTAAACACAGAAGTAATGCTGGCTGAGTAGAAGAGCTATGCTAAAAAGAATATGCAACTTGAAAAATGAAATTGTTTGTGGAAATGAAAAAATATTTATTTCCCCAATTTAACGATAAAGAATGGATATGCGATTTTCTTTTTTTCGTCGATATAATTCAGCATCTGAATAACTCCAAGGAAAAACTAGTTTATGCGTTAGTTTTAGTTAAACTTGATAAAATTAAAGCTTTCGAAAGAAAACTGAAAATTTGAAACAAATATCTGCCGACAAACAGCACGACACATTTTCGATATTTGAGAAAAAAACTCTTCAAAAACGCGTATACAAAAAATTTATAACCGAATTAGAATCGCGATTTAAAATATTTAGATCTGCAAAAAAACCTTTCTTAATTTTAATATTTTTCCTTGTCAATTACTATATATACGTGGAAGCAGTTCCGGGTAAATTACAAATTAAATTTATAGATTTAAAAAACGACACTGATTTGAAAAATAAATTTCAAAATGTGGACATCCAAAAGTATTTATCAAAATTACATGATTTAAAAAAAAAAAAAAAATCCAAGATCAGTCACGCATGCAATACAAATTATGAAACTTTTGTGAAGTATTTATACTTGCGAACAATTATTTTCCGCAATGAAAATAATTAGGATGCTTAATGACGCATGATTGGAAACTTGCATGTGCGAATTACTGTGTGCTCCCTATATGAAAATATAGAACTGGTTGCGAAGAAGCACTGTCAAATTAGTCATTAAAATTTGTTTCAGACTTTTCTTATAATAACAATCTTTTACTGTTTTTAATTGTATTTTTATTGTACATTTTGTGTTTTTATAAAGTTGTTATTTCGTTAATGGAGATAATTTGAATTTATCATCTAATGTTGTTATTTTAATACTTTTCTTATATCATGGCCGCATAAAATTTTTTAATTTGTAATTGGCCAGTTCTATAAAAAAAAAAGCTGCTCACTCCTAGTCTAAAGTGTATTGCAAATCTTCTTCAAAGCAATCTTTTTATGTTGACAAGCAACTCAACAATTCTGGGAAGACGAGAAACGTGAAATTCACAAGAAAGTTTACCTGTCGTAATATTTAGAGGATCTTCTTAATACTTTGGGATTAAAAAAAAAAAAAAATTAAAAATAAAATCTGACTGCTTTCAGATTTCACACGGGCATTTTTTTCATTTACAGGCACATACACATTTCGAAGGCATTTGCGCTAAAAATATCTGGTTGTACCGAGTTTTCCGCCAAAAAATGTTCGCAATAAATTTGGGAGGGGGGGACCATGAAAGCAATACCTTTAGTGCATGCAGTAATCACCACCCAAATCTATGATTTTCTGCCAACGTTTTGGTAACTTGATGGCAGAGTCCAAAAAGAGATCAACATCATTTAGGGGCATCCTGTGCAGAACATTAGATAGCACCAGCAAGATGTAGTTGCAGGTGCGAAAAAAAAAGGCAGAAGTCAAAAGGAGCAATGTCAGGGCTACATGGTGAGTGCGGCAAAAGATCTCATTTGAGTCCACAGAGTCCAGCCGGTGAATGCAGACATATGATTACCTTCTTGCTCCGGAACTCAGTTCGTCCTTTTTCCTTGATACCAACATCTCGCTGTACACCTTACTGTTACTTACCTTTTTCCAGCTGCTCTTTGTGGGTAATAAGTATCCCGGCAACCCTATCAGATACAAATCATGATAATTTTTTTTAGTCAAGTTGCGATTTGCGACGCTGCAGATAGGCTCAAACCAAGCCCTTTTTTGGCCTGTGTTGTTGAAGGAAATCCACTTTTAACCACAAATGACAATCCGATCCAGAATTTTGTCTTTGCATTGATATTTGAGCAAATTAGTGCAAGTCTGAACACGTCTGTTCTTATCTGCTTGAGTTAACTCATGCGGCACCCAGCGATTGAACTTGTACGTCAAGTTTATGCGATGCACAGCGCGACTAGTGGACAAGGCACTAACATTTAACTCCTTAGCAAGTTCTTGAGTGGTTGCATGCTGATCTTCTTCCACAAGTTCTCGCAAGCGGACCTCATCAGCATCAGGATGCTAGCCAGAGAAATTTGCTTCTTGAATACTATACTCCTTGTTTTTTAACTTTCGGTACTAAACCTTCACAGTGTCATATGATACAACATTAGCACCCAAAGCTGTACAGATGATTTGGTGACATTCTGTAGCTGATTTTTTTGCAACAAAACTGGAAGTAAACGACACTTCCAATTTGGCAGCATGATGATTCCATTTCAGACACTTTGTACTTAATGATAACGATATTTTTCTACAAATTTCACAACACAGTCTAATGCAAGTCTCTCTTTCAAATGCCAAAATATGATTAAACATGTCAACGAGAACTGTTTGCACAGACGATATTTGCGGTGGTGAAGAACTTTCCTTAAAATCCGATGTTTAAAAACAACATATCTTTAGAATTTCCAATAAACAATCTCACTCTACGAAGATAAAAATGTTTTATTTCCTACAGTACTGCCACTACTCGCTTTGAAACTGTTGATTTTTTTTAATCAAAAATTCGTTAAAGTTTTAGAAATTCAAAATTCGGGCTTCCAGGTGCTCACGTTCGGGTGGAGGACTGTTTTTCAAAATCTGATGACTCTAGATACCGTCGTTTTCTTACAGTGCAAGAAAAATACATACATTCATGCAGATTCTTCGTTATTTAGTTTCTTTAAATATAACACAGTGCGATAATATTTGGTGGCAATAATTTGAAAAGTGATTCAATGCAAATTGCGGTTTCGAGACTAATAGCCCTGATAAATGCAATGCAGATACTACTGATCATATTTTAGAAAAATTGGTTGTTTAGGAAGAAAGCACAATTCAGTTTAGTGAACAGAATGAATTTAGCTGACAGCAAAAATAACTTTTGTTTCTTCCTTTCAACAATATTTTTTCCAAATACCTACTTTACTTCGTAAGTACTCAAAAAACTGTCACCTGAATACGGATGATGCGGCGTGATCAGAGTTTTTCCAAGATTTAACTGAACTTATTATTCTTGAAAGATTAGTGATGAATGTATGTGGACAATCTTGTTTAAAGTGAAAAGACAGTTATATAGAGTATTATTTTGAAGCCGAGTAGTTTAAATTAGCTCAATTTATTAACCTTTCTGAGTATTTTGAGATTTCAGATTTTGTTCTAATTACTGAATTAAAGAGAGTTTACTGTACGTATATTATCAATACATTTTTTAAAAATTAAATCACTCTATAAGATTTTTACATTTTTTTTTTAAAGAAAACCCTGCAAAACATGTGAATACTCAGAAATATCCTGTTCTAAATTGAGTTTCATAATCTTTTTTGCTTAAAATAAACCGAAATTTTACGCAGAACATCTAATCTTGCATTCTAAAACGAAAGAAATATCTCCAATTCATTTGATTACCTGACTTAAAGAATAATAAAAATCAACCACACAGCACTGGTGAAACAGAATTAAATGATAAGTAAATTTCGTTTTATATAGGAATTATTCAATAAGACAGTGTTATCCAAAAATCTATGAAATGTTTTAAAAACTTATAATAAATGAACAATACAGTCAATACCAAATTTATTTGGAGATAATTTATGAAGTTTTTTCTTTCATCTCTTGCAAATGTTTTGTATGTCAAGTTTTGCTGGTAAGTAGATATCTATGAATCACTGATAGGATTTATTTAATCATACTGGAAAGCTTACTCGTTCCACATCTGAATGAAAACATCGATGATTATTCATTTTAATGAGAGAATTGTACAGATGGCCACCTCAAAAACCATTATCAAAGTCATTTGCAAAAATACCACAGTCATAACATATACAGGATAAGATCAGTGACCCCGTGAAACTTTCTGGTGGGATTTATTAAGGATACTTTTTTTTTGCCACAGCTTTCTACTAAACTCCAGGACAGCCACATAACCAGTGATTTGAGTTGTGCTATTCTGATATAGGCAAGTAATGAAATGATGTATTACACAGTTATTTATCATCAGCAAAGGTGGACATCACTAGGCATTTATAAAAACTATTAAAAAAACAGGAGAGGACTTGAGATTTCCTCTGTTTCAGTACGATAAAATTTAATAGCAGTCGCATACATTATTTGTTATGAATTTAAAAAATGTTTAAAGAATATTGTCTTACCACAGATAACATTAAATCAAAAGTGAATGTTGGACATATAATACCTTTTTTAATAAATAAAAAGTGATTTTCAGGCATAATTTTTTTTTACTTTCATTAATTTATGCATTTTTTGTTGATTCTCTAGATTGAAGCAAATAATTTTTTTCCTCACAGACTTTTATCGGAATTTTGTTTTATAATTTCCTTTTGACAGACTCATTTAATTGTTTTAAACATAAACTACTGATAATACTTAAAAATTACCATCTCCTTTCCTTATTTCATAGGTAAACATAAAAATACCTAATTTTTGGCAGCCTCCATAAAAATGTATCAATTTCATTCATTATGAATGGAAAGCTTATCCTTATATCATTTAAGAACAGATACATTCAATAAAAAAATCTCCTGCGGTGCATTTTGGACACAAGTGCATATACGGGACACACAAATCTAGCATTTAAATAAAATATACATATTTTTATGGAGTGAAGGGGGGATCTGCAAAAAGATATTTAGACTATCCATGCAAATAGTAATAAATAAAATTGTTTTGTTATTATATACATATATACAATTATAAATGGTAAGTACCATTCTTATGCTTACGTTAATAAACAAAGATGGGAGGGGGATTTTAGAAATTCAGATATGGGAAAGGTATCACCATTCATGCTCATATTACAGATTTAATTAAACAAATATTACATATGAATATCAAATGTTAACACAATAACTACATGGAAAAAATAATCATACAGTAATTTTAAAAGATCTTAATCCTCTTTCACTTTGATCAATGATCAGTGTTTCTGATTTTTTTTATGGCAACGTTATGACTACTGATGCATTATATAACCAAACTGAGTTTGAATTTAAAGACAAATGCAAAAAATACCCAAATTATTCAAAACAAATTAATTTTGTAAACATACATTTTCCCATTCCATCTATGTTGAGGTTTAGCATTTTGTTGGCATCGTAGAAGGTTAAAAACTTAAATAAATAAATAAAAATCACATTCATACCATTAAAAAAATGATTTGTTTATGTCCACCAGCAGCCTGGCAGTAAAACCATCAAATCCCAGCGAATGGCCTGGCTGCATGGGAGTTTTCCTCCTGTGTTAATGAAAATACACACCAATTTCTCTTAGAAAGTCCTCTATAAAGGCATCCTTCTTCCTAGGCAGACAGCCAAGTGTGCTTTACCATAATTTAAATCATTTACTTCTTTAATCTTTACATGACAGACAACGTTTTCAAATTCACTTGAAAAATATGACCTTTCATATATATATAGTTTGTGTTGTAATAAATAATCCTTTCTTCTTCAATATATCCGTAGATTTTTACAATTACAGTATAATGAAAGACAGAAATGATGCTTCTAGTAATAACATTAGCTCCTATTAATAATAAGGAAACACAGCAGAGAATATACTGTATGGGTATACCATGTTCATAGACTGCATGCAAGCAGCCATGAAACCAGTGGTCAAGTTTGATAATGAAGTTAGGTTAGATTTCAGAAGGCATATCGGGAGGAAAGCTTATAGTGCTGATACACTTCCGTTAAATATTGCTATGATAGGCAATGCAATTATCAGTTAACATCAAAATTTCTTAACAGCTGTTGAGAATATTTCCATCTATTTCTGAAACAATTCATCAGCCATCCAAAAGCCCTTTTTGTTGGATTTATACTGTACCAGAAAACTGAAGCTTAGAACTATCCATATTAGCTCCTGTTTTTTTTTCCCCCTATTTCTGCCATGACGCATCAGCAGTGTTAAATACAAATGGTTTATCTTGCATGCATCTTAACAGGAACATTTGTTTCACCTATATTAAAAATAAGTTTTGGCTCATAAATTGCAATAAATTCAGAAAAATCGCTCATACATTTATTTTGTCTTCTTTCACACTTTCTGATGTAGTTTCATTGTAATTATTATATATATATTAGTTAGTTCTTACTTTAAAAGTACTACTTTTAATTTCCTTAGTAAACTCTTCTGCTTTGTATATATCACTGTATTCGGCAGTACATTCTACTTATCTGTTATTTAAATGCACTCAGCAAATTCAGAACACTCAAGCCCCTCTTATTTATTTATTTTTTGTGGTTAGCTTGATCTGATTTATTCTAATAGTCCGTGATTTTAATTTTATTCTCCAAGAAAACTGATAAAGCGGTAAGAAGTATGTCATATTCTTTAGCAAAAGCACTACTTCTAGATTTTGTTTTCCTTTACTTCATTAACTGTTTCTATTTCCTCTCCAATATAAATGCTTATTGTGTGACCCACACTTCAGTATGGTAATAACAACAATAAAAAATAGCTTAACTATTCTAAATTCAAAAGACAGGATTACATGTTTCCATTTAACACTTTATATGCCACTTATGAATTCTAAGAAATGTGAATAGTCTCAATTCTGCAACACTGAATTGCTTTTTTTTTTCTTCTTTTCCAATCTACTACACTAGTTAGCATGTCAGTAACATAAAATGCGCTAAAAAAGATAAATAAAGAATTGCTAAAGATAAGAAAAGAATTCCATGGGAAAGATTACATACCATGCAAACTTCTGTACTTTTTTAATAAAACTCTTCTAAATCTGAAATAAAAAAATTTCCAAAAGCTAATTTAAACATTATATTACCCTTTCGATCCAAATTCTGCATGATCGAAATTAAACTATGAAAAGTAGTTTAATATAATGTTGACATACTGAAAGAACTATAATATGAGTTTAAAGATTTAAACTTTTGCCATTTTCTAAAAATCATGATCTGAAATTTGCACAAAACATGCATGGTATATTACTCGAATCAACCCTAAAAACTTCTGATATAAAAAAAGGTATCTTTTGCTGATGTTGAATATCAATTAACCGTATGGGAGAGGGATGTTACTTTTAGGTTACTCACTCACATTCTCTTGAAGATGATGGTGCAGATTAAATTAAACAAATACTATACATAAGCAATTAATGTTAAATGAATAACAGCTGCAGAGGCAAACCAATATAGAGCTTTTAAAGAGTTGAACTTCCTGGAAAAATCAGTGTTTCCTTCCTTTTTTCTCTCACAGCTGCATAACATACACTGTTACGTCTTTGTATAATACTATTCTGTATAAAGCACACTAGATGCCTTATTAAAATAATCCTGAACATTCTGTCAAATCATCGATATAACTCCACAAGAATCTATGTTCACCTATGCACGAGAACAACTTAGAAGGTATGTTGATCAAAATACCCACTTTAATGTAAATAAAACAGCCACATATAGCTAAATATTTTCAGTTTAAGTGTAAAATCAAAGAAACTTCATCCTACAAAGCATACCTAAGGGGCGTTTAGGATTACAGCACCAATTCATTAGAATTTTATGTTGGTAGATAGTATAACATTAATAATTCAAATTTGTTGCAGAACATGTTTCTCTTACTCAATGATTTTTCTGGCGTAGATATTACTACCAGAATTAGGAAGAGAATAGTTACGCACTTGATTAAAAAAAAAAAAAAAAAGGTAAACAACGAGATCCCAAGCCACTATTCTTAACACAGATTTCATAATAGCGGTTATTAGGCATGTTCATTATTATATATTAAAATGTAAAAAATCTAATAGAGAAATTGTAATTCTAAATCATATTTTAGAATGAATACTGTACCAAAATGAGAATACATCACTCATATTTCTTAAAAATTAAGCTTTAACTACAATGAACCACAATTTCTTTTTAATTGCATACTCTTTTACAAACGTTAAAAATATTGCTGTCATCTTGACTTAAATAAGAAACAGCCTAAAGCAGTATAATATATACATATACACACACATACACACAACACATGTGTGTATATACATATTTATGCAGGAGAAAGAAGAACAAAAATTGCACACAAATTTCAATTGCAAAAACTATAAAAGTGGGCGCAGAAACAAAGATTTTATTTTTACATGACTTGTGTATCACAAATTATGCTCAAATGAATAACTGATAGACCATGGTATCATTTTACCAGGTTCTGATTTAATGAAAGAAAAATAATGAATTTAAAGATGATAATGTATGAAAAACTCATTTACAAATTTCAAACAAGAACCTGTAAAACAAGTTCTGCTAAATAACTAATAACTAACAAATTTGCTTTTTCTTCCAAACTAAAACATGTTTCTGCTCTCATTTTTCACTTTGAAATACAACAGTGGCACTGCTAGAAACATGCAGCAGGCAACCCAAAGTACTTTGATACAATCCAAGCACAGCAACATCCATGTCCAAAAATAATAGGTAACAATAATATGATATAGATATTTAGTATGCATGCAATAACAAAATTAAAAATATCTATTTACATTTATTATATTAAATAAATAAACCAGTTTAAGCACAATGGGGAATGCATCTTTTAAAGCACTTGTAATTCTTCTGCAGTTTAAAACTCAATTACATGCTATATTTTTGATTTCTAATCAGTTATGCAAGATATTTTTGATACCAAGTTTTAAACAACAATTTGTATTAGAAAAAAATTTTCAATTAACTTTGTAAGAGGACATGTTTTATTTAGATTCTACTAAAATTTCCAAAAGTACATTTTCGTTGCTACAATGGGTTTTCAGCTCTCAGTAGAAATGATTTACAAAGGCATGGCTTAAACTTTTAAAACTTCAGAATACTTACTATGTTTAGTAAACTTTTACCAGGTATTAACATTTTAACAGGTTATATACACATAGATGAGTAGATCAATACTGGTTATACTGAGCACCCAACTCAAGATTAAAATTAGAAAACAGAGACACATTAAAATACATATTATATAAATGAAAAAAATCATGTAGGATTTGATGATGAGTTTACACAACAGAGAATTAAGAACAATATATTTTAAACACTTTTTGACTCAGATTACATAAATATGAAAAAGAAAAAAATATTGCACTAACAATGGCAATAATTCCTCTGGATAACTGCTAGCAAAATCCACTTGGTTATATATATTATACATACATATATATATATATTTATTTATATTTATATATATATGATCACCTAAATAATTCTTCTTTGGCAAATGCTCCAACATCTGAACTATACAAGATACTTCAAAATTTGCTATTAAAAGTCTTTCATAATTTAAAAATTGGTATTCCATTGTGCAACTCCATTTTCCAGTTTCATAAAAAAGATACGTTTCCACTATAAGCAATAATGGGAAAGGGGATGAAAAAGTTCGAATCATTAGTTAAATGCAAACAAAGAGCAAGCACAGTTATTTGTGTCACAAACAAACAAAATTTCTAAGACTCCATTAAGACATACAAAATTTAGAATACATTATTTAACATAAGATAAAAAGAAAATACTCAAAGTTCATTAATAAATGTTCAAAGGTTTAATATATTTTACAAACTCAATATTAAAATAAATTTCACTGAAAAAATATACATAGTATAGCTGCAAAGTATTTTCTTTTGAATTCAAAATTAAAGGGGAGGGAGATATGTTTCCCATACATGGACATATAAAGAAAAGTATGTTTTACATTAAATCAATCGACAAATTAATGAACCATGGCTAAAAGCCTCCTTTCGAATATTAATCAAATAACATAATTATATTTATTCTAAACAACAACAAAAATTTTAAATGAATCTAAAACATAAAAACATTTTTCACATTATAAATATCATATATGTAATTTTACATATTTTATAATATGCAAATTATAAACAGATAATAATATTTTAAAACTAAAACAAAGCTTTTACAATTAAAATAAAAATTTACCACAATTCAATAAATACAATACTACAGATCACCTAAAAACTAATCAGTAACAAAAATTTAGTGATATAATACCAAGAAGAATATTTCATGTGCCATAAAAGATATAAAAGGAAGGTGGGAATAATAAGTTAAAAATTCTCAATAATTTTAGATCAATGTCTTTGTGTAGGGGAGACAAAACAACGGACAGAAAATAAAAAACTGCAGTACAAAAATGCATACACTTTTTTAATTCAATATTTACTGGCTGTGATATACCAAACTTTTAAGTAGAACAGGAAGACAAAATTCTTTTCAGTATTTAAACAAAAATATTAGTACATAATTTAGTATTGAATGAACTATTAAAAACAGAGTATTAAATATTAATAAACATGACAAGTTTAATCATTCAAAATTATACTGATTACTACCTATCCTGTGAAGATATATTAACTGCATAGTTTATTTCTGTCAAATAAATACATTGTATATATCCAAATATGATTACAGTCACTAACAGCACTACAACTTATATAAATCAGTTATTGCTGTAACAATAATAAAACTAATGAATCTAAAAATCAAAAGTTGACTAGACTAAACTAACAAATGCATAACCACCAAAAAAACTTTTTCTTCTTTTCTGAAATACATAAACTAAATATTTAGGAAGTCAAAATGACTTAAAAAAAATAGGCTGCCATAAATGCAATATTTAAGGTAAAACAAGACATCCAACTATTTCTGATTTCATTATAAATGCACATGCCATATGCATAGATTCTGTTCTGATTCTCCTTTATATATGGGACAACAACCATTTTGAAGTACACATACTAAATATTCATGTACAGAAACAGGGTTTGATAAACACCTTCGATTCACGAGAAGAGTGCAATAAAAAGACTAAGTCAGAAATGCAATTAAATTACATCATACAACAAACTCGATAAAGGAAAGTGTCTTTGTTTCAGAATCCAAAATTTTGTGTGAGTTTGGGATATCTAAAAAGTCTAAACCATATTAATAATATCCATTATCAATTCCTGAAAAACAACACTGACACATTTAAACTTTAGCAAACTTAAAAGATACTTTTTTCAAAAATCAGATTTAACAGAAATATCTAAAACTGCTCCTAAATACAGTCTACAGCATGTCCACGAAATGCAGGTCGTCTCTCGTAATGAAATGGAAGCAACCGTGATGTACAAAGAAGTGGTAAAAGTGCTCTTTTAGTATTTTCATTCTTTTAATTCTTTTACACAGGATATTTTGCTGCTTAGTTTTTGTACAAATGTTGCATTACCCAACATAATATCTTGTAATACATAGATACCTTTTGGTTGCCATTGATGATGACTTTTTCATACTCAACTAAACAAAGCAGAAAACCACAATCACAGTGCTAGTTTTTAAGGGGACGTAGTGAAGGGGAAGATGAGTGAGTTTTTTCACGACCAAGAAACATAAAAGAGAAAAGCAATATTGACTTTTTAGGGAAGGAGGGTTTTCGCGAGAAGGACAGGCACGCGACAATTCCTTCAGTCGGGGTGTCGCAAATACACCCCCATGGCGTTAGCACTCGGAATGATGCAGCAGAGCGGGTGGTGTCAAAACTGGCAAATTGTGGCCGATGTCATCGAATTGAGGCAGTGTTTCGCTCCATGGTAACAAGGCCCACCCTCGCTGCATGCAGTGGCTGAACAGAAAAAGAACAAGAATCTAGGGATGGTCGGGTGCCATCACAAGAGTTCATACTGGTGAAGGTGCATCCGTTGGATGATGTCGCGGCAGTCATTGAATACCCGTCGAATGTTCTCTGTGTCCACGGCACAAGTGAAGTGGGGGTAGCAATAGTGTTTGCCATCACCGCTGGCTGTGCTAATGCGCTATAAAGACAAAAGAACATAATTTACCAACATAAAAGCATGCCAGATCCAGAAATGTATTAAGCATTTGAACTTTTAATATTTAAATTATTAAAATTTAACTACAATATATATATATTTATTTTTACCATCAACGAATATGTTTAAACATTTTGAAAGCTATAGAATGATAAAACGATTTAATCTAAAATTTACGTTAATAATGGACTAAAATATAAAAATATTAGATATTAGTTAATTTAAACCAAAAAGCATTAACAGGAACAGCAAAGAAGTATGCATAAAAGCAATACAAATTAAAGAATTCAGCTTTTAAACACGGAAAGAATATTTTTACTTTTTTTAAATCACTGTGGGCAGAAATTTTTTCACGTAAAACCATAAGTACAAAAACTACTTTCAGCATAACGAAGAAGCCTCTATTTTATCTTCTGCCCCTTACAAGAATTATCTTATGTGAAAAAGATACACAGTCCAGTCACATTAATGTGACCATCTGTCAAAAGCCAGAATAACCACCTTTCGCAGAGCGGACTGCTGCGAGACGTGCAGGAAGAGAGTCACATAGGTCCCTGAAGGTGTTCTTTGGGATGTTGAGCCATGCCGACTCTAATGCCGTGGCCAGCTGCGCTAGATTACGCGGTTGAGGATCCATGGCGCGAACAACTCGATCGAGATGGTTCGAGATGCTCGATTGGGTTTAAGTCAGGTGAGTTTGCTGGCCAGGGGAGGACGGTAAACTCATCCTGGTGCTCTTCGAACCACGCACGTACACTGGCAGCTGTATGGCACCTCGCATTGTCCTGCTGGAAGATGCCATCATCCTGAGGAAAAACAATGCGCATGTAGGGGTGAACATGGTCCGCAAGGACAGATGCGTACTTGTATTGATCCATTGTGCCTTCCACAATGATCAGTGAACCTAGAGAATGCCAGGAAAACATTCCCCAGACCATAATGCTCCCGCCTCCAGCTTGGACCGTTCCGGCAATGGTTGCAGGGTGGTTCCTTTCAGAGGTTTCACGCCTTATACGCCAACGTCCATCTGTCCGATGGAGCATAAAACGCGATTCATCCGAAAACGCAACCTGTCGCCACTCAGTGGACGTCCAGCTGCTGTACTGGCGTGCAAATTCTAGCCTTCGCCGTCGATGAACAGCAGTCAGCATAGGTGCACGAACCAGGCGTCTGCTTCGGAGGCCCAGACGCAGCAATGTTCGCTGAATAGTACTTTGGGAGACACTTTTGGTAGCCCCTTGGTTCATTTTGGTGGTCAGTTGCTCAACGGTAGCCCGTCTATCTGCCCGAACGCATCTCCGCAACCGTCGTTCGCCTCTGTCATCTATGGCCCGTGGTGCACCACATTTGCCACGTCGCTGATTTTGGACAGTCCCATTTTGCCATGCACGGTACACTTTTACCACGGCGGCACGCGAACAGTTCACAAACTCAGCCGTTTCGGAAATGCTTCCACCCTTGGCCCGAAAGCCAATGATCCTGCCCTTTTGGAAGTCGGATAAATCGCTTCGTTTCTGCATTACGCCAACGATTGAAATGTTTTCCGAAGCCCTCACACACCCTTTATATACGCTCAACTGCACTGTGCTGCCACCTGCCTTCTGTGATTGGTTATTTAACTCTGACATGGAAAGTACGTGGTGGTCACATTAATGTGACTGGACTGTGTATGAACTAACAACATGAAATCCTAGTAATTTTTAAAACAGTAGCACTGCCTAAAATTAATATTTGCGGGTGATTTTGAACCATATTGTATTATTGTAATTGCAGTAAAGCTTTTTTTTTTTTTTTTGTTTCCATTAAAATCATCATTAAGGAAAAATTTATATCAGAAAGCATAAGAATTAGATTCCTCTGAAATCATTCATATTCATAAAAAATTAACTACTTTTAGTTAATGATTCTAATCAGACAAGAGATTTTCACGACACTAACAGCATATTTCTTTTTTATAAAATAATGTACAAAGTTCTACATAATGAATTTGAATCTGCCTTTTTGCAGATAATTTGTTTCTGAAGAAGAGAGCTTCTGCTCCAATGAGCTTTTTACTCCTTTCTCTTTGATATGCATAAAGAACTTTTATTTTGACTTCTAGCTCTTATTCATCCTTTCTAATTCTTTATAATTGTTATTAATGAAGTACAATAACTTAATTTTCTTAAACTATGTCCAGATATTACTTTATTCCACATTTAATTTTTATATAATTTATCCAAATATCATGGTTTTTTACTCTTACAATAACAGATCTCTGGCACATAAAGTAAATACAAATACTTTTAATTTTGAAATTTCAAACTGAGGTAACATAAAATAATATTTTTTTGGGGAGGGGTTACTTTTATGATAATTAATAAAGATTCTTACAGAGAAAATACATACCAGAAATTCATCTCTTATAAAATATTTTGCCCTCAATACTTCAGGTTCATCACCTTGGTCAGTGACAGCTAAAAATGCAAGTAGACTGTCAATTAGTAAAGACAGCTAAACAATTTCAAATAAATATTTAGCCAGACAACTTCAGACATGCTAGATTACACAATGCATTGAATTTATGATTTAAGAAAAAAAAAAAAAACCTTTAAGACATACATGATAATAAGAAATTTAATATTTCATCATGACTGCACGCATTTTTTAATCATTATCATGTATTTGATGATGAATAAAAATGTATGCACTGCTATTTTAACTATGTTGAAAATTTCCACTAAGCCTTGGTATCTACAAACTGTCTTTAATATAATAATAATATTTTGATCATTTTTAGACTTATACACAATATAAAACAGACACATTTACCATGTCTATTAATAATAAGTTCAGTAACTGTACAACACGTGTTTCTAGATGTAATTTACAAACCGTAAATTACTTCCAGAGGCTCTACACAATAATGTGCAGTTAATTACAAGATTTAAGAAGATACATTGCTACAAAGGGGGAAAAATAATTAAAAGAAAGTTTATGTGTTGAAAATTGCATATAAGAATTTTGGAAATATGGATTAATGACAAAACTGATAATTCATCCACAAATAGGTCTTTTCTCCATATTTTCCCACTAGAAATTACAGCATAGCACTTCTCTTTTTACCAAGTCTGAATCTGTATGTTTTCACATAATAATTTCTGACTGTCAGTGTTTGTTGTTATAAAAGCTTTCATAATCAAAAATGGAAAAAAGCAATTGGGTACGAATTTGCAAGAGAAAATTTCATAGTCATTACAGGGCCTCAAAAATATCAAATGGCAATAAATAACGCAAAAATCCTAAAATAAAACTACAAGCAAGAATGATGATAAAAGTACAGCCTGAACAAACGGAAATGACTGATCGAATATTATTTCATCATTCAAAATTAAGGAAATCAAGCGTAGTGGGAAGCTGCAAGAGACAAGGATGTAAAAAACAAGAGTGTTGTTTATTAACTCTACTGGGCCATTATACTTATAGTTTTTCTGCTTGCCTGCTTCACTATTAGCATTTATTACCTGTTCTGGATGATGCAAAAAACTTGGAATAAGAAGTAAACTACAAGTTAGACTGTAGCCTAAAAAAAGATGTAATTATGGTGGCAGCAATTAAATCATGCATATAAATCCTTTGAATATATTGCATGTCACTGAAATTAGTCACTGCCTTCCTAAATGCAAAGTTTAACAAAAAATTAAAGGCATTCCTTCCTTGTGTCCTTTCCTTTTGGTATGGTGATCGGCATATCTAGCTTGCACTAGAGCATCTCTCAGTTCGATTTATGGTAAGTTCATGGACAAATTTTTATCGTATGTGCTCCTAAAAAAATTAATGATTCTATAGCATAATAAGGCAGAATACTTATCCTGTATCTATAATGTGTAAATGGAGAATATTTGTTATATGTTACAAATTACTGATCCACTTAACTAAATTTGGTGTCTAATTTTGAAAAACTATTTAATGATAAAATTACATATTAAATCCATACATCATATTTATTTGACTGCAAGCTGACTTTTACATTTTTGAGGTTTGAAACGTATCTCTCAGCTTAGATCAGTATCACTAATCAGTCGATAAAAAGGAGGACATAACCAGAAGGTAGGAAAATATTGCCAAAGGCCAGCATAGATAAGTGTTCATTAATTCTGTATGGACTCCTGAACAGGTAAAAATTGAATTACCTAACCCACGTCATTAAGAAGAAATTTCAGCTGTTGTTTTATAATGAGGAACTATTATTACATCGCTGAATTTAAAAGGAGAGTGATTTTGTTTGCAGAGGAAACATCAAATTGTGCTATGCGATGAGAATAGAGAATTAATGAAAGGAATTTCAAAAGTTGGAAAAGGTTGAAAAGTGAAATGTTTGGCAGCTATAGAAGAGGGGAGAAAAAAAAAAAAAAAATGGCAGGCCAAAATGCGATCACCACTATCCTATTGAGGTTCTTTTAAATCACAGCTTCTTAAAACTTTTTTCAATTCTATATACGAAAACATACGAAATATAGAATAAAAATAAAAAAAATATTTTCCCATAAATAACTTATTTTTTCATAAACAATACACATGAAGCAGTATTTTGGGGATTTCTTTCAAGTATACAAAATAGATGAAAGAAAATCACGTTTTAATGAGACTGATTTGCTGCAAAACAAATTAAATCTTCAGCAATATTTGAGACTGATGGATATAAAGCAAGTTCAGTGCTTTTCAGCGTTGAACGATATTTAGCTTTAATAAGCATTAAAGTTGAACATGCATTTCCCGTAAATATGTGCTGCTGAATGGCAGAAGAATTTTTAATGCTGATTTAGAAACCAGAATTCAATCTAGTAACTTTTAACTTTTCACCGCTTGTGTTCTGACCACATATTTTATGACAAATATTGCTCATAAGCTGCCTTCTGTCACGCCCTAAAAAGTTTTGCCCACTTGTTCAGATTCACCTTGTATTTCCCCAAATGCTTTTTTTTTTTAGAAATTGGCTCACATTCAAGTTATACATGAGGGAAAATAGCCAGGCCCTTCAATCACAAGGGTTATGGGTTATTCAATTACGGCAAAGCACACGAGGGCTATCTGCCTAAGGGGTGGGATGCCTTCGTGGAGGACTTTCTAAGGGAAACTGGCTCGTATACACGTTACACATGGGGAAAACCACGAAAACGCCCATGCAGCCAGCCCGTTCGCGGGATTCGAACCTCGGACCGAACTACCAGTGTTCAGCGTCTTTACCGTTCGGCCGCTGGTGGGACCCTCAATTACAAGGAACTGAATGCAATATGAATTATAATTTTCAGTCAGTTCCTCAACTTGGCCATCATTAGGAAGACTAAATTTCAGCCCAGAAATTTTAACATTAAAAGACAGCTTAATCATAAGCGACAATTATGAATGGTGGGACTGCATTACTTCAAAACAGAAATAAATGAATACAATATATATATATAACATCAAGAGACATTGTACATGCTTATAAGAACATAATAATAAAACACAGAAACACTAAGTGAAACTATATATATCAACACTAGATTTTCGGTACAATTCTGTTATAAAGACTGATAAAATTGCAGTGAAAATACAAGAGCAAAAGTGCCAAATCTAGCAAATGCACCCACTTAATAAAACAACAAATAACAAATCTAGCACACATGTACAAGTACACATAAATGTAGATAGTTCTACATTTTTAAGTTGCCATTGAAGTACTGGTTTAATTATGGAATTTCTTTTTGGTAATGCTATGGGATCTAACAATATGGGAATTACCCAATGACAAAAAGTCTGCAATACATTTTTTTCAAAGAAAAGCTGTAATTCACGGTAAAAAATTATGCACAACAACCATGAGTTGAAACTGTGTTTTATCTACAAAATTCGGGGAAATGGGGATGTAGGAGAGAATCCTGTAATGAGAACAAAGGATTAAGAACTTAAAATTGGTTCGAAGAACAGAAAATCCTCTTTCTTACAGCTACGAGGTTAATCTATATTTGGTGTCAGGAGATGACATATATTGAATTTTGTGAACTCCGATTGAAAATGAGCCACAACACAACTGTAGACTGGAATAGTTACGGGTGACGAGAGGTGTGTATTACAGCTTTCACTGCTTGGCCCAATTTGAAAACCGGTGAATAAGGCAAGATTATTTGAAGTAGAAAAGCCTTTTAATTTGAACAAAGAACAATGTTGGATGTGCTATTCCAACACAATGGGTTCTTGACGGATTGTGCATAGAATAAAAGAATGTTTTTTTTAGTCGCTGTTCCAAATCAATTGGCTCAATTCCAAATCACTTTACTGAATGTCAAAGAAAAATATTGCAGAAGGAAGCATTATTTAAATAAGTCGGATGAACTGCAAGATGCCGGCTTTGAACACTCTACTGCTAGCCACAAACAATAAAGTGGCTATAGGGCAGTGCTAAATGACACAGTAAACACCATCAGGGCACTGCTCAACAACACTTAGATTCTTATTTGTCCCATCTTAGTCCCATTTAATTTCAGTTATGTTTAGCCCTTTTTAACGATAATAAAAAAAATGTATTATATGAACTTAACTTTCATCTTACTTTAAATAGAGGGATTAGACAAAAATACAGAAACACCTCATAAAACATATGCTCGAAATAAAATGTTTATTATTACAAAAGCTGTTGGTGGCACTGATGTGGCTGCTCACTAATGCCACCTGTAAAACATCCTCAATATGTTGCAAGTGTCATTCATTATCGAGACAGTGTTCTGTGCCATTGTCAGAGCTAAATGAATTAAAATGTGGGCAAATTGTTGGAGCTTGCACGGTGAGTCCCCACGTTTATTGGAGCGCTTGGTGTTTCAAAAGGCACAGTACATAAGATTTTTAACTCATACAGGAAAACAATAAAAAAAAACAGCATCCGCTACACCATAGCATGGATCAAAATGTGTTTTGAGTGATCATGACAGATGATTACTGAAGAGGACTTTGATGAAATAAAAGAAGACTACAGCCGCAGAAGTGACTGCTGAACTGAATTTCACACTTGAAAACCTGTCAGCAACAAAGCAATATGGAGGAGGCTCCACAAGCACAGTATTTTGGTCAAGCTGCAATTCAGTGATCAAAATGCCTTAAGAGGAGAACATGATGCCAAACTCATAAAATCTGGACTGTAGAGGAATGGAAAACTGTCATTTGGTCGGATGAGTCTTGCTTCACACTGTTTCCAAATTCTGGGCCAGTTTAGATCTAGAGAATGCCGTCTCAAGTATATATGACAGATAATGTTTCCTGCGGAGAGTGAAAAGTGGTGGGGGTTCATTCATGGTTCGGGCAACCACATCATGATATTCCATAGAACCCATGATTAATGTGCAAGGACACATTATGTGACCATTTACACTGATCATGTCCATCCCACTATACAAATATTGCTCCCTAATGATGATGCTGTATTCCAAGACAACAGAGCTCCTGTTCACTCAGCTCGCATTGTCCAGAACTGGTTTTCTGAGCATAAGGGTGAACTTTCACATCTACCATGGCAACCAGTCACCTGAGCCTTTATAGGCTATTTTGGAAAGAAATCTGCATGAGCAGTATTCACCACCATTATCATTAACTGAACTTGCCAACACTTTAGAGGAAGAATGGTACAAGATTTGCTTGCAAAGCATAAAAGATTGCTATTCATCTATTTTGAGGAAACTGAACTGTTTTGAATGCCAATTGCTTTCCCTAATCCATTTTAGTGTTTCCATATTTTTGTAAAAGTAATAATCATAGATATTATGCTTATTATTATCATAGATATTATGCTTCCTTTTTTTTTGCACTAGGGTTACAATAATTATTTTTGGCACCATAGACTTCAACAATAATTCGGCAATTTTTAATAGTCCCTAAATGGAATTGTACCTTTTTTAAATCTCATTTTAAAAAGTTAAATTTACAGATGTGTAATGTCTCAAAACTTACAAAAAAATTAAAACTTCATTCTTATGAAAACACAAATACAAAGAATTATGCAAATATTATATATATATTCTAATTATAAATGTTATTTTCTGTAGCTTACCAATGGGTTTAAATATGATGTACTCACATTATACATTTAACATGAAGTTTAATGCCACCCATTTCTTAAAAATCATCCAAACTTGATAATTCTAGAAGTTGTTATCATCCACTGACCATAACATTTTCAAATTATAACAGAGCATAGCTTAAAGACAGAGATATGAAAACACTGAACACTTTATCATGAAATATGCTTTATTATAATTTAGATCGCATGCATACAGCAACATTTTATTTTATTAAATCTCAGGATTAAGAATTCATCATTTGAAAATTATACATATATGTATTTTCAAACTGGAAACTGTCCATCCCCCTCTTAATGCAAAATTATCACCTGATTAGTCTCCATTGGCAAGGAGACACCAACTCAAAAGCAAAATATGAATTGATAATAATACCTCACTTGACGAATCTCCCCATTTTTAATAACTATTAGGAATGAATAGTTAAAGGCAAGGTATACCATATCTACAGTTAAATGTTTCATGTTTTATGCGATTGTAGCGTACAGCAAAAAGTAAAAATACATGACTATTTTTAACTTATTTTCTCTTAAACAGAAATGTAAGTTTCTAATAATTTTTCCTAAAACTAATGGATTATAATGTATTTACTATAACTGATTTATCCTCTGCCTATGTTTCTTGCTAACGCCAAAGCTAAAAACTGTGCATTTTAACACACATAAATGAACATAATCATGAATAATAAATGAACATAATCATGAAATTTAAACAAATGAAATGAAAATTTATTTTGAATATTACTGCTTACATCTTCGTAAAAATTTTAATCATTTATGAAAAATTATTAAAAAGCTTTTTGCTAACTATAATAATATTCATTACGACACAACTCCCAAGAATAAAATCAAAATGTTTCAGATTATTATCCTGCAAATACTTTTGTACATTAATACGGCAGGACAACCAGCAAAAATTTTCTGCATGAATCATTAATAATTAATTGCTAATTTTTAAATCTCATTTAATTGTTAATAACTATTGTTTTACTACTACCATCACATTATTTTCTTGTCAGACCTTCCTTTTCATTTTTTAGAGTAACTACATGTAAGTGGGTTGTGAATTTACAAGAGTTTGGGAAGCACACTTATGTACAGCCACAACCAGCTAATATTAATAGTGATATGCTAATTATATTTCATAATTATACAGCAATAAGGTTAATTAAATGAAATTTAATTACAGATATAAATAATATTTAAACTAAAAAACTTATAATCATGAATCTAATTAATGATAAATCAGAAATCTTTAAATAAAGCACTTACCATCTGGTGGAGTCTGATAATGAGCAAAATCGGGAAAATAATCTACAAGCTTTGATTTTCCTGCTTTTATTTTTTCGGCTAATAGATCTTGCTTGTTGAGGAACAAAATAACTGATATTGTACGAAGCCATCTTTTTGAAGCATTAAAAAACATTAATTTACATCAATATTTATTGAATTAAACACTAAAATTTTACTGTTTTTAAAAATAAATTTATTCTTTTACTATATTAAAATCCAATTAAATACAATACAATAAATAAACCTAACAGAAAATAAAAGCAACTCTATATTAATGTTAAAAAAAACTTTTAAGTTAAGCAACATTTTAAAAAAATTACATAAATAATGAGCTTCAAATTTGAAAGTCATAAACATCATCAAAGACAAAAATCACTTGAAAACAGTAATGCAAATAATAAGAAATATTTCTAACAGAAAATGAATATAATAATGTATTAATGTAAAAAAGCTTCAAATTAATCAATATTTCAAAATAACAAGCCAAGATTCTGGAATTTATATTCTCCATGAAAATACATCTTTCTGTTTTTCCTTTCTGATGAGACGTGCATGCTTTTCTAATCCATTATTTACATTCCATTTAGAAAAAGTTTAACTGACACAGCATGAGTTAAGAGAGTTATGCGTTGACATGATTCCAAATATAAGCATAAACAACAGTATTACAATAAATAAAAGCTCAAAACTAACATAAAAATATAACACTTACATGGGGGAAGGGGAAGAGCACATAATTATAAGTACTACACATACAATTTATTTTTGAACCGTAAATTTGTGAAAAGTAGATTCTAGAATTACCTGTTATTCCAAATGCTTTTGAACAAATCCAGTGATTCCCTGAGTCTGTTCTGATTTGGATCTTCTCTCAAAACCATGTTATAACTACTGCACGCAGTTACAAATATGATAGCAGTAACATCGTTAAAACACTGAATCCACTTTCGCCTTTCATCTCTTTGACCACCAACGTCAAACATGCTACAGAAATTAAAAATAAGTAGTTCTAAAATTAATAAAGAACAAAATCAAAATTATACATTTATTATGCTATATGATTCAAAATGTTACTTTAAGACACACATTAAAAATATAAGTTTAAATTTCATATTTTTAAAATTGCACTTTCTTACACTTCTCTTTCTTTCTTCTTAGAAATAATTACTTTATTTCTAGAGAATAATCTAAACATTCCCTACAAATGCATTTTGGTACAAGATGAGTTTTATCTGTTTTTTATCGGGGGGAGGGAGGTTCTCTAGGATTTCAAGAATTTGATACAATCGTGGCATATTTAACACTTTTCATTTCTTGATAAAACAATGCTTTTGTTGCAGATGAATATTTTTGCTGAAACACACGCATTTAAAAAGAAAGCATATTTTTTTGTTAATTTTTTCATTTTTAATATCTGAGGAAGAAACTGTAGCAGCGCAGAGTGAAGTCAGAAAGCAGGGAAGTGAGTAAAAAATATGCAACGCTTCCAGAATGAAAACCTAGCTCAGAGAATGATTTAGTTTCGGTTAAATTTTATTTTGATTGGCTAACTTAGTTTCAGCTGTGTGCATTGTTAGTAGCAAATGTCTGCATCATCAGCACTATGCAAATATCACGCAAGAAAGTTTAATTTCGGAATGACACAGTTCAAAGTATTACTACACAGTTTTGTTAGAAGCAATAACTATTTTTAGGATGAAAAGGAGAAATAACCGAACTAGAGACCCAAGGGATTTTTGAGAATTAACCTTAGAATTTTGAATTACACATTTTTAACCACTTCCCTGCTCACACTCCCAAGTATTTTAACTCCCCAAGTACCTGCTGATATATCACTCACGTTAATTACCTTTATTCATCTTCTTCATGTAACATTTTTCCTCACATGTCATAGGTTGATATCCTGTTCATATGTTTTGCTAAGCTCAAGGAAAGCACCTATTAATGTTTAACTTACGGCAAATATTCTCCTTTCGTACAGAACTAAGTTTCACACTACGCCAAAACTCACATTATGACCCCAAATTAAAATTAAACACTTTCAGCAGCAGATGAAGTGCAATTATCTCATTCCATTGTGATTCAAATAATACCTTTAAACTAATAAACATTACTCAGTTTAACACCAAATATATTACTTAGATAATGATTCAAATGATACCTTTAAACAAACACTTCCGATGTCTGGCCACATTTAGAAAATAATGGTCTGATTTAATAATATCAAATGCTACATGATTTCAAAGCAACCTGTGTTCCCAAATTTTGTCTCTTAACATGCTACACATATGGTTTCCTCAGCACTTAAATACTATCAAAAGTTAATCCTTTCAAGGTACATGAGAATACTCATTTTTCAATGAAGACATACATAAAATCTGACATACTGAAAATTTACTTTATCCACTTGAAATTTAGTTTCAAATATTCCTGATGTCAACACTCGGCACCGGAGAATATCCTACAAAATTAATTAAAAATATGAATTTAATAATGACTAAATTTAAATAAATTTATAACAGTTTATTCTCAAATATGGAAAATTGGTCTCACCTGCTCTGATGGAGTATAGTCAGGCTTCTTTATAACATTTACCCTATCTAAGAAACTGAAAAAGAGAAAAATATTAACTTATTACTATCACAATCTAGATATCTAATTAAAGCAACTTAAAAAAAAAAACATAACATTTAAAAAATACAAAGAGCAAAATAAATGACAATAAAAGATACAAAATTAAGGAGCAAGAGATTTAAATTGCTATGAATTTTATACAAAACTATCAATTTTAAAGTAACTAATGTGTATTATTCTTTAATGAGCAAAATGTTCTACCACTGTTCCCACAACCTCAAACACAAAAGTCTGATGTGGACACAACATAACTTCCTTATCTTACACCTATTAAGTTATACACATATTTTGCTGCACTTCATTTCAGGTTATTTCTTCCAATTAAACTTTATTAACTGATCTTTCAAGGCAAGTTGAAAATGACATAAACAAATGCAAATTTTGAAATTAAATAACCCCATCAATTTTTTGTCATGCAGAAGTCAAACTTCTTGTATTTTTTATTTTTTCATAATGAGTATAAAACTTTCCTGTAACCAACAATTGCAAAAATAAAGCCAGAGTAAGGATTTAAGATGGGCAAGGAACTGGTGGTTATATATATATATATATGTGTGTGTGTGTGTGTGTGTGAGTATGAATAAATAAAAAGAAAAATACTACTTCTCATGATAAGCTATGCCTAAACCATTATGGTGGTAGAGTTGGGATGTTCTTAACAAGATTAGGGAAGAAAGAAATTAGGCATTTTTGTCAAAACTCTTAACACTGCCCTTAACTTAGATTAGACTACCTAATAGTTTTACACCTTTTCAAAGCACATATTGGACATACTTCAGCTAAGTCTCAAGATATATTTAAGTCCTGTAACATTTGACAACTTTTCTTTTCTGTCTTTATTTTCTTTGGGTTACCTATAATTTAATTTTCCCCCCTAAATTCCTGCTTAGCATTCTCTAAGTTTGCTCACAGTTTACTAGAAACAGCCTTTACTACATCACAATTTAAACTTTTAAATTTATTCAAACTTCAGAATTTTTCTTTTACTTTCCAAAAAAAAATTATTATTTTTTTTATTAAACACTATTCTATTGATTGTGAAATTTATTCCATTCATTAAACTAAACACTACAACCTTTTCCATTAGTTGAACTGAAGCGAATTAATACTTCACTTGAACTCAAATGAGGTCTTTTCAGGATTCATTATCCCTTTTTTAAATTATTCACTTTTATGTTTACATATTTTACATTGCAAAAGAAGTTTTTCCCTTCATATTTTTAGTCCAAAGGAACATTAGCCCAGAAGGGCTATTAGTCTTAAAACAAGATTTTGCGTTGAATCACTTTTCAAATTGTTGCCACTAAATATTACCACCCTGTACTATATTTTAAAAAATTAAATAATGAAGAATTTGAATGAATGTATGCATATTTTTTGCACTTTGAAAAAACAACAGTACCTTGAGCCATCAAATTTTGAATAATGTAGTCCTCTACCTGAATATGGACACCTGGAAGCCTGGATTTTGAATTTGTTTTATTGTGTATTGCATATTTTGTAAAACTTACACAAATTTTGACTAATAAACTCAACAATTTCAAAGCGACCACACTTTGCGCAAGGGGGAGAAGGGAGGGGGAAATTATCTCCAGCGCGCAAGACCGTCTATCAGAAATTCTAAAGACAAGGTGTTTTTAAATATCTTTAACCCAAATGCATTCGCAATGTGTATGTGTATACACATTTTTTGCGTATGTACATGAAAAACACAACCCTTTGGGCATAATATAAAATCAGAAAGTTTTCAGATCTTTTTTATAATTATTTTTACTGAGCTTATTCAGTTTAAAATTAGTAGTTTACACTACAACTTATTGGATTAATTGAAATAGTGGTCTTTCTAGGATTCATATTCATATTCCAGGTAATTCAATGTTTTTTTCCCTTTTCAAATTGATTTTTACTAAGATTTTTTTAAAATTAATTTTATTGAGTTTTATCAGTTTAAAATTTATCTAAATTCATTACTTAACACATTTTACACTTTGCTACTATATAGGCATACATATATTTTATTATTTTAAATCTTTTGTCATTCTTGTGTCAGATTTTGAGAACTTACTCCTCTCTTTCTTATTTTTTAAATCCAATTCACATTTCTTTCTTTTATTTTTCATACATTGGATCATTTCTATTTTACGTGTTTTTGGACTCGGTCCCCTCACATAAAAAAAAATTAATTACGTAAGTCTTTCTTCAAAAAAATTTTGAACTCATTCAGATTTTCGAAATTTTGAATGGCCAAACAGAGTTTTATTGTCAAACAACTTTGTTTATAACAACTCATGGCTATGAAAACACAACATTCAGCTGCTGCTAAAAATGTTTTTTTACTGTTTCGTTTTAGTGATAATATAATTTCAAGTCAATATATATAATTATAGTATTATATGATTTACGTACATAATGTTTCAAGTACGTACATCACATTTTGCGTGATCAGAATGAAAGTTACACAAACTACCATTCTTTAAGACAATAAATATTCAGTTCTTATATGCACAAATGTTTCCAGCATAAAATTAATAATAACTAAAAACATAATTAATTTTCCTTCTCAAGAAAACACATAATTTATGGAAAATAATTTACTCTGAATCCTTAAAAAGGGGGAGGAAAGCTTTTTGCTTGTTTACGATTTATGCTATTATTTTTTTTTAACCTGCCCTGTATATTTTCAAAATTTGTATGCAGTTTTGTTATTTCCAATTCTGGATTATAAAATTTGTAAGTTTTGTTTGACTCTATCTATTCAATATATATATATATATTTTAATTTGTCCATTACTTTGCAATTTTTTAAATTTTTCTATGTTTTTGATGCTATAATTTTGCATTTTTGACACTGCTTACTTCGGCTGTAGGGGCTGGACTGATAAAGATGATTTTCTAAGATTATTTACTTCTTTTGTTACACCAACCCCCTGATGACACAACGGAAGATGTAAATTTAATTTTTAGCATATATTTTACACCCCCTCCCATTTCTTGCACTCTGCCACCGTGCTTCTGTTTATGGATTTTTGCATGGGTTTATTCCAATTTGAATATGAAAAAAAATTATTTTATTCATTTATATATATATACTCTTCTGCTATTGCTGATCGCAATTAAAAAAAAAACGGAGGTACACAATTAGATATTATAGCAATCCCATATGCAAAATTTCAATATCCTACAGCTAATCATTTTTGAGTTCCGCAAGATACATACATGTGAACATTTTAAGTAAAGACTTACTAGCAAATGGGAACTGAATAAATTAAAGATATCTATGTCGGAAATTCACTTTTGTGATATCATGTTAAAAATAAAACAGCTCTGTACGTAGGATGCATTATTATTAAACACAATCTAATATTCAACACAATTAATAAACAAATTTGAGAATAAAATTAATGTAAAATTTATTAATCACCATTAAACAACAAAATTTCCTGACAAACTTGTATTTTACACTTATAATAGTTGGACATACACTGACGAGCCAAAACATTATGATCATTCGTACATTTTTGAATGAACTCGCCTGAATGACGCAGACGGCACATGATTAAGTGGGATGGTATCTAACTGCTGCTAGGAAAGGCTAAGTGAATTTGACAGAGGGCAGATTGTAATGGCCTGAAAACTCAGAATGAGTATCTCCGAAATTGCACGACTGGCAAGTTGTTCACGATCTGCTGTTGCTAGTAGTTATGCAAAGGGGATAAATGATAGTGGAACTAGCAGACGCCAAGGTGTTGGACATCCTCTGTCATCAAAGAAAAAGGATGTCGGATACAGCAAAATCGGCAACAGACAGATAGTGGCTCAGGTGACAATCCAATACAATGCAAGTCCAAGTGGGAACACACAGTTCAGCAGACACAGTTTGATGTAAGATTATGCAGCAGATGTCCCACTCGTGGGAATCTGCTGACAAGTGTCACAGTCAGTTATGCCTAGAGTGGGCCCAGGAACATCGAGACTGGACCATGGATAAGTGAAAGACAGTTGGCTGGTCAGATGAATCACAATTTCTCACTCGTCACATTGATAATCACGTCAGGGTATGCCGCCTTCCAGATGAATAGTTGCTTCCCCCCATATAGCAGGTCATATGCAGGCTTGTGGTGGTGGCATTACGCTTTGGGGAATGTTCTCATAGGCAGCTCGGGATCCTTAATTGTGGTAGAACAGATCATGAAAGTTGCAACCTATCTGAAAATAAGTTGCATCCTTATATGGCGTCTGTCTTCCCAACTGGAAATGGAATCTTCCAGCAGAACAATGCCCCCTGTTACAAGGCTCGAATTGTGTTGCGAGAAGCATAAGGGCGAATTCCGGTTATGTCTTGGATGCCTATTTTGCTAGATCTTAAACTGATAGACCACATTTGGGATGTTATGGATCCAAATATCACTAATATGCAAAAAATAAGTTGACTTTTTTAATATTTATTTCAGATTTTTAAGGAGAAAAAGTATAGTTCCCACTGAAGAATATGCAAGATTTTTCAAGAATTATCACATGAAGAATTACGTGAATAAATATAATGAAGAAGAATTCAATAATGACAGTGAAGAGCAGATAAATGAGTGGTCATGATTCTCACACTGAAATAGAGGCAGACTCTGATGAAGTAATTACAGAAACAAATATAAACAACAATGAAGACTACTTAATAGTATGCAAACAAAGGTAAAGGAAATGGAAGTGAAATTGATAAACGAAAAAAATCTCTTATCAAAAGTAAGTATTTGAATACCCCACAGACAAATATTTTGAAGAAAATATTGCCGTTTATAAAAGAAAATGAAGTTACAGGTGAATTATCTGCATTTTTCAAAATTACTGATGTAGAAATGATTGATTTCAGTTTGTAATACAAACATAAACTTTGAGAATAGACGTAACAATGGAACTGGCAAATACTTCTACAGATTCATTGCAAAAGATTACACTAGAGATGAAATTATAGCAGTGATCGGAATGTTAAATCTGATAGGTTGGAAGAAGGCTAGCAAGATAACGTGATCTACGTGAATTGTGGACAAACAATGGCACAGGTATTGAACTTCTTCATGCTGTTATGTCTCTTAAATAGATTTCAATTTCTTCTCAACATTATTCGGTTTGATGATAAAAGTACAAGAAATTTAAGAAGAGAAAAAGACAAATTAGCCCTAATAAGAGATTTTTTAGATGCTTTTGTACAGCACTGTAAAGAATCCTATTTGCCAGGGAACAAGTTACCACTCATGAGAAACTACAGCTGTAGATAGGTGCTCTTTCATACAATGTATACCCCTGCTAAATATGGGATAAAGATGCTTGCACTTGAAATATACTGCCTGACGGTCCACATCATGTTTCAAATACATCTTTTGACATAGTTTACAGATTGATTTTTCATTCAATAAGATCATGCAGAAATTTAACAACCGATAACTGGTACAGTAGTTAACCCTTAGAGAATTTCTTCCTTCAAAATCAAGACAAATTGGTTCTATACTTCTTGAATTCCAAAAAGACACAAGTCTTTCCTCATATGTGCCAGAGATAAATAAATCTGTCATAATCTTGAATACAATGCACAATGATGCAAGTATTGACAATGAGACAGACAGTGTAATTCTTGATTACAATCAAACAGTTGATGTAGTTGATCAACTAGAAGGGAACTATACTGTCTCATGAAAAATGTATAGATGGCCAATGTCAATTTTTTATGTACTGATAAACGTAGCAGCTATAAACAGCTATATTATTCTTACAGCTTCAGCACCTGAGTTTCTCTGTATAGAAGAATTTCTTAATAAATTTATCTGTAGCTCTTATCAAGGCATATTTAAAAAAATCGAAGCTTGATTGTAAATTTGTCTGTCATGACAAAAGAAATAATTGAGAGGTATATTGTTAAAAAACAGGCAATCAAAGCTGAAGAACCACCACCAAAGAAAAAAGGTCAATGTAATCCTTGTGGAGATGCCAAAAATGACAATATAACTACAATTTGCTCCATTATAAAAATCACACGAAACAAATAGATTATGTCTAGTTGTTATAACCAGAAAATAATGAAGAACAATAAAAATAACGTAAGTTTTCTTTCTTTCTTTCTTTTTTTTTTTGGTCAAATTGATTTTATTTCAGAGTTTTGATTACATAAAAGGTACTATTTTATACATTATAAAGATCAAATTGATATAATTATATTTTTATTTCATTGCTTAGCCTACATGTTATTTATTTAAATATTTTATTTACTAAATAATATTAAAAAAGATGCCTTTATGAGTGAAAAATTAACTGGCGCATATGTGCACCAACTGCGTAACTACGTAATTTTTCCCCATCTGAGAAATAAATTGTTCATCATTTAAAAAGTTAAAAAGAGAAGTCGTGTGAGATTAATACTTTAATTACCAGCCTTTGGGCAAGGCTTGAAAACACAAATCTTAAAAGTTTTACACATAACTGATCTCTTTCATAATTGTATATGAAAAATAAAACTTATGGCTGAAATTGGTAAATTTTCTTTTGGAAATGTATCTTTTCTGTATTTTATAAAATGGCACCTCGGGAAGGGGTCTCAATATGCTATTCCAATAGTATATTCTAAATTTTACATTTATTTCAAGAAAATATATATATACACATACACACTAAAAAAAAAGTGTAAGGTTTATAAAACCATCATACAGTAATTGAAGAAATGTATGAATGCATAATTTCTGTAACACACAAATTTTTGTATGATTTACAAACATATATAGGGTATTTCAAAAAAGAATAAGTTGATTTTACTTCCTACAAAAAAAAAAAAAAAAAAAATTATGCGTTACCAAACATGGAGAAAAAGATTATATTACGAGATATATTCCAACGATACAGTGCAGTTTGTCTGATCCTGTCTTACAGATATTTCTCAAAATTAGGGTCAATAAAAATTTATAAAATGACTATGTGCTGTGCTTAACTTTCCACAACCCCCAAAACCTTACATGAGCCATTGTTATTTACATATTACCAGAACTTTGCCAGTAAATTGCTATAGCAATACTTTCCATAAATGCTGTGAGACTAGAATGTGGGTGGCACAAAACTAATTAACACTTTGATTCCAGTCAATTTATGTAAGGTTCAAATATAGAATGTCTGACATAGCAAACTTTCATATTTTTCTAATCAAGTAACATATAATACATTTTTGTATCATACAAAATAATAATTCTGAATGCAAGTATGATATCCTCTTCGTTTTTTAAACATCCAAAACTTTATCATATAGTAATATTGTCTTTAATTCAACAAAAATAACTTACTACTTTGCACAATCAATCAACTGATATTCATTTGACCTTTCAAATGTAGATTGAACACCTTTATCTTTCCATAAAATCTCTGTGTGCTCATAAAATTCCTATAAATAAAAAAAGGCATAAAACAAACATAAACCGAAAAAAAAAATCATTTTTAAAACTTAAAAGTTAACGTATTCCTTAATAGTTAATTATTTTATCAGGAATATCCCAGCTCACCTTTTGCTTGTCATACCTTTACTAAATCGATATGAATTTACTAAGAATTCAAATTTAAAATAAACTGAATTCAGTACTTTATATTATTTATAGCTTGACAAATAACAAACTTAGAGCTTTTTTATACAGTTTTTTTAAATATATTATTTTTCATATATTGGGATCTTTCAATAACTGAGCAATAGTTTGCTATGTCCTTCAATAAATACCCATATAAAATTAGTAGGCAATAAAATAATCACTTACAGGAGGATAATCAAAATCAGGATTACTAGCCACATCCTGAATGTAGTCAACTCGCCATTGGTTTTCGGGATTTTCCAATGGCACTGGAGGAGATAATGTGCTCATTGCTCCAGTAATTGTCTGAAAATGATGCATAATGCACATTAAAAAATATTGTGACAAAAACAACAATAATCTCATTATTTATGTTTCATTAACAAACATGCATCATTTAGATAAATAACACATTTCACATATTAACTATTCATGAAATACATACCAAAGGACAAGGAAATTTCAGCAAAACTTTTAACAATATGCTTGGTAAGAAAGATATAATAAAGAATGAAACACATAAATAATTGCTTCCCATTTTCATATAACTTGCAATTATGAATCACAAAGAAGTATACCATTCAACAGAGCTGTGCCAAGATATTTTCTCACCTGAAGCAAAAAGGTAAATGCGCGCCCCTGTATATACACTGGTTATCATAAATTAAGGAAAAATCACGATTACTGAATTTTATGAAACTTACCCACAATACACAACACACAGTAAGGTATCAATTAACATAAAAAGAAATTACCAGACAATTATGGTAGTATAGAAATTAGCACATGTATAAAATGAACAAATCGAAGGTGTCAGTTTGCTATAGAAAAAGTACCTTCAATATGGAATATGAATGCCTCTAGAAGCAACACAGCACATACAGCGATGCGCGATGCTTTCAATTATGCGGTTCCATAGGAAGTTCTATTGTCAGTTCTACAGGAAGGGAGAGCCATTGCTCTTGCAAACATTGCAAAAGTCTGAGGGTCAGATTGAGAGCTGCTAGACGTCTTCCTAAAGCATCCCAAACGTGCTCGTTAGGATTCAAGTCCGGGGATCGAGCTGGCCACTCCATGCCCATAATTGTTTCCTGTTGAAGATAATCATCTACGATGCTAACCCTGTGTGGTCTTGCGTTGTCGTCCTGTAACAGGAAAGCATCACTTATTGCCCCGGCATATGGGCGCATATAAGCATCAAGGATGTCATCTCTATAAACTTGATCATTCATGGTTCCCCTTGGAAAGACATCGAGGTCTGTGCCTCCACTCAAAGAGATGCTACCCCAAACACAGACACTGCCTCTTCTGTATGCATATCTTTCACAGATGTTTGATGGATGATAATGGGTTCCAGGTTCTCTCCATATCAAATAACGCCTACTATCGCTTTCTAGACTAAACCTGGACTCATTCGTAAAGAAAACAGCCCTCCATTGATCAGGCGTCCAATGGACATGCCGTCCCCACTGCAAACGGTCCCTTCTATGGCGTGAAAGCAAATGGCTGGTCGCCTTGTGAAAACCACCTTCATAAAGCCTTCTACACACAGTTGACATTGACACCAGGAAGAATCTAAGAAGAGTCGGAGTAGCGGTCCTATTCCTGCGTGTACATAATGTAAAATATCGGTCATTGGCACTAGTCCTAGCAGTTGGCCGCCCTTGGCTGAACCGACCGAATCTGCGGTTTGAGATTGCCTCCAAAGTCTATGAACCACAGAAGGACTCACATTTAGTTGTCTGGCCACTTCTGTTTGACTTTGTCCTGCCTCTAGTCTTTCAATGGCTCTCCATCGTAGTCATTGCTACGAATTGGCTATCTCAGATTATGTGGGTTTGCTTTAAAACATGGACTTTTATGCTCCTTGCAGATGACGTATTCCGAGTGCAGCGCTTTTTAATTTGCATATTGCAGTTTTACTCAGCTCCTCTTACTTGGCAACATATTCAAATATTTCATGGTTTGGCTTATTTTTTAGGGAGTTTTCGCTATTTTTCCTTAACTTATGATAACCAGTGTATATATATATATATATATATATCAAAATAGCTATATTTGTATTAAACAAAAGTAACTGCATTAAACCAAAATATCATAATTCTTAAAGTATTTTTGAATCATAGTTTTATAAATTCAGAAAAATAATATAGCCAATTATTTATAACTTTCATATGAAAATGTTAAAAAAAATCCTTTTTTGATAAATAAGAAATAACACTGAAATAAACATTGCATTAATTTCCAGGTTTTCTTGCAATTCTTCCTATTGTTTTATTAATTTAAGTTTGCCGAAGCTTATTTCCCCTAATAATAACCGACAAATTTAAAAACATAATTTCTGAATTCGCATAGCCAATTTGGCGCCCGTTTTAGTGATTCACCTCACTTTTGTCGTGGCTCTGCCATTCAATAAATAGATATCAAAGTTCAGTTGTAGAGACATATGCCTTTGACATTAAAAGGGATTTTTAACCTTAAAAGCATACAGTTCATATAAAGCGCCTTATGAAAAGACCAGCTTATCATTTAACATTTTGATTTTTTAAGCAATAAATAAATAATAAATATAAAATAATAAATATAAAATCTATATGCAGTTTCAATGATCATTCATGATATTATTCTATAACACATATTGCTGAATATAAGAACAGCCATTAGTGGTTTAGAAGTGTTAATATTACAAGAAAAACATACTTTAAAATATATATCACTAAGTACAAAAAGATTTTAAAACCTCTGAAGAATAAATATTAAAAATTTCATTTGGTCACTACCATTAACCCACTCAAACAAAAAGGGCAAATTACAATATAAAAAATCGTTTGTGCATTCTGCTTTTTAATAATTTGAATTTCAATAAGTTTTTAGAAATAATTTGACTGTACACTTTTCGATGACAAAAAATTAAAACTACATACTTAAAATTTAAAAACTAGTAGTATGTTTTATAAAACATAAAGTAAATTATGTTTCTGAAGGTGGCATGAATCAGTTAGCACTCTGAATGAATAAAAGATGGTAGACAACTGGGATAGCAAATGCTATAATTTCTTGACACTTCAAAGATAAGTAGTATTGTTTTCTCTATGTGAATTAAGTGTCCTGACAAAATAAACATTGCTGGAATTTCTTGTACAGAAAGTATCAGTTGTAAACTTGTGTATAAATGACCCAGGAAAAAAATAGAAGCTACAACTTGAATAATAACATCTTTTCTTCTTTAAATATCAAGCATTTTTCTTAAGGGAGCGCCATTTTTAAATATGGCCATTACAGCACTGCAGTCACCGTCTTCTGCCTGCATGCTGAATATCTACTTCTGTTTTGTCGCTTGTGGGTTGCGACTCATTGTTCGAATACCACTAAGTTAGAGCATTTAAAGATGACATACTAAAGTTCATGATGGGAAGGGGTACAGGTGACTGTCTTTTATTACTGAAGAATTGGTGCAGAAAGTTGATGCAAAAGTTACAGAAAACAGATGATTTATTTCATCATCATGTGATGAGGATTTTCAAAGTGTGCTCTTCATGAAACTGTGGCAAAATCCTTAAATTATAGGGAGTTTGATCATGCTGGATAATGAAAGTGCTGACTGAGGTACACAAAACCAATTGTGTAGCCAATGCTTTGTAAATCTTCAGGGTGGGGTGGCCTGCATAGTACTCGCAGGAGCTTTCTTGATGACCAATTAAATTGTCAGGCATAATTGGCCACGAGACTGAGAACTGGGAAGTGGCCCTGCGGACCCAATCAGATTGGTTGGGTTAATAAAGTGAATTTTAAAAAATGTATCCAGTAAATGTGGGACTGGTGGCAGTAAATGGAGAATATTCACCGCCTTTTTTGGCCTGTCTCCTGCCTAATACGGAGGTCAAGAGGAAATGGAACAAAATAAGTGTAATCAGTGCAGCAGAACACGGTGTTTTTTAATCTAACTTTTCTTCAGCAGTACAGTGCGACAAAGGTGATAAGTTTTTAAGCTGAATAATATAGCCCTGATTTATTACCCAATGACTACCACAGATTACTTCATGTGAAAAAGTGTCTAGGCAGTCAGCACTAAGACAACTTCACATCAAAAAGGCCATGCTGCAGAGGTTAGCAAATTAGGTGGCAGATTTCTATGAGGCTGGAATGATCAAAATGATACTTACTTAAGCATGCCCCGTAAATGGAAATGCCTTAACTGATACTGGACATAAATTTTGAATACTGCAGTTACAATAAATATTAAAAAAAATTGCTCAGCAGCCATGGCAAACAAAACTTTTGTTTGTTTTTACATCAGTTCATGGTTTGGTTTTAATATTTAATATATTTTAAATATATAGAAAATTTTTAAACTTTCATCAGTATATACAAAATTATGATGTGCATCACAGAATAAGTAATTTTGCTGTAAAATGACAGAAAACAAATTCCTCTTTCATTAATTAAAAAAAATGGTAATTCAGATTAGCACGTAAGAGCATTTCCAAAGGCAAATGTGTATTTGCGTAATTTCTCAAATGTTTTCTGTTTTTATAAGTCTTATATATTTTGTGCAGAACATTTTCCATCAGTTGAATGTTTGCTACAGAACAAGGCAAAGCATTCTATTTTGAATATGTAAAATGAATTTCCATTTCATCATATTTTCTAAAGAGATAAAGATTAGAATTTGAGGAAGACTATAAAAAAGGGACATATAATAATACTAGAAAAGCTTTTAATTACTAAAAATAATATAACTAAGAACAGAGAAAAACTTTTTAGTTTATTACTAGTTTTCTTCCAATAGCAAATTATTTTAATCCAGGATTCAGAGCTTGCATTTTCCTCAGTGGCTCCCAAAAGTGTTTGTATACTCTACTGTGAATGAATAAAAGATGGTACACAACTGGGATAGCCCAGTTGTGTTTGATTTTCATTGAAATAGGGCTCTGTCCACTAATTAAAAGTTAACTTTCTTTATGAGATTTTAATAACACAATCTATAACCTATTTGTAACAAAATTACATGAAATATTTTTTAAATATAGCAAAACTTTTATTTTTAAGAAATTAATAATAAAAAAATGACAAACATTTTATCTCACAAAAGTCTTCATACACTGAAATATTTTTGGATAAAATCAAAATTAGAATTATCATTTGCCGCTTTTTTATTGTTTACTTTATAATATTCTATTTATTAGTGAAAAATGGGTCGCAGTTGTAAAGAAATCACAAACAAAATTGATAATTTTTCACCATAGTAGAGGTAAATCAATTCGAAATATCGCTAAATTAATTAATTTATCCCATTCTACAGTGCAGTATGTGATAAAATGCCTTAAAAAAGAAAATTGGATTGAAAACAAGGTAAGAAAAGGTCGACCGAGAAGGTTAACTAAACGTGATAAGAGATTTATTATTACAAAATTTGTGAAAACCCCACGTTTGAGTACTGTAAAAGTTTCTGCAGAATTCAATGCAAAGTTTTCTACTTCAATTTCATCTGAAACTGGATTACATGGGCGTTCTGCACGTAAAAATTTTTTTATTAGTGAGAAAAACAGAAAGCTTAGGCTTTCATTCGCAAAATCAATAATAAATACACCCGAAATGTACTGGAATAATGTCCTATTTGCTGACCAAAGCAAATTTAACATTTTTGGTTCTGACAGTCAAATAACTGTATGGAGAAGAAAAAATGATGAACTTCATTCTAAGAACTTAGTTGGAACAGTTAAGCACAGCAGTGGAGGTGTTCTTGTGTGGGGGTGAATGACAGCATCAGGACTAGGTAATTTGGTATTTATTGATGGCATAATGAATCATTCTCTTTATTTAAATATTTTAAAAGACAATTTAAAATTATCAGCCCAAAATTTGACATTGGAAATGAGTTTATTTTTAATCATGATAACGATCCTAAGCATATGGCTCTCAACATTTGCCTGTGTTGTCTCTATAATTGTCCACAGGTTTTGAAAACACCACCTCAGTTGTTTGATTTAAACCCGATAGAACACATTTGGAAAGAACTGGAGGTTGAAGTACGAAAACACAACTCAAAACAGTCATGCCGGAAGAATGGATGAACACTGATACAGAATACTCCTAGACGTTTAAAAGCTGTTGTGGATGCTAAAGGATATCCTACTAAATATTAATTTAATGAAAAATGAAAATATTTACTAATATGTCAAGATTTTTTTGAAATGTATGAAGACTTTTGTAAGATAAAATGTTTGGCATTTTTTGATTATTAATTTCTTAATAAAGTTTTGTTATATTTTAAAAATATTTCATGTGATTTTGTTACAAATAGATTATAGATCTTTTTAGTAAAATCTCATTCAAAAAGTTTACTTTTAACTAACGGATAGAGCCTTATTTCAATGAAAATCATAAATGTACGAACACTTTTGAGAGCCACTGCATACTAAAAAAGAAAGTTTTCCCCCCTCCCCATCTCACTAATTTGCCACCTGCTGATTGTATCCAACAAACTGATCTACCTTTCAACAGTCTCTGGAATACCAGATACTATGTATGACTATTACCTTCATTTGCAAATCTGGGAACACCTAGTCTTTGATTATTTTATGTTTACGAAAATACTGCATTATATTCCATAGGAACGTTTTGATGGTTTCCAAAATCTACTATTTTATATTCTATGAGGCTGAATAACATTTTATTACACTGAAAACTATTGCATGCTTCAACTTAATCATTTCAGCATTTTTTCATATAAATTTATCTTCTATTGAAAATCAAGGATTAATTTACAAATTCTGATTGCATACACTATCTCGAAGCCAATACATATATGTATGAAAAAGTGTAGAAATATCAAAAATGTTAATAATAAAAAAGCCAAGAAAGTAATTTTTATATCCTGCTTATTACTTTTAACATAAATTAAACTTTTGTTGCAGGTAATTTTGTTCACAGTCTCAGTAGCGCTTGAAGACACTTGCAACATGGTTTTCATATTTAAAAGGAGAGATTTTAAAACTCAGTACTTAAGTTTTTTATTATTAATAAAATAAAATAAAGAGCAATAAAGAGCAGAAACTTCAAGGAAAACTGCAATTAATAATTTTAGTTAAATGCATTCAAAATTTTCAACATTTACTTTCAGAACCTAAAAGTTTCCGATCCCTCTTGAGTGATACGTCATATGTTTTGTGACAAGACTTTCACCAGTTATACATTCAGTTGAGAATTCTCTACCAAAAACAAACAAACAGACAAACAAAAAAAAAAAAAAAAAAAAAAAAAAAAAAAAAAAAAAGAGATGATGACAATTAACACGTGAAAAACCTCAATTTTCCTTGAGACTTATATCTTAAAGCATTAAATTGAAGAGACATAAAAAATCTCAGTTATTTTAAAAATCTGTAACACATAAAAAAATGCTTGTCCACAAGGAAAAATTCGAACTAGAAACTGAATTCAATTTTACAAGCCATTTCTGTAGAGCACACTTTTTTTTAGCTCACATCAAAAAGAATTTTTAACATCTTTTTAAACATTTAATTTTATTTAAAGCTTGAATACCTAACTGCGAAAATTTTTCTACTGATTCTTTTACTTTTCAGAATGGTTTGAAGTGCGGAAAGATCATTAGTTCTTTTTTAATTTTACGAGGAATCATGAAAATAAAAGGCTCTAGTGTTGAACAATTTAGAAAGATAAAATGAGAACCAATGATACTAATACAAGACTTCAATTTCCTTTGCAAAAAGACAAACAATCAGGGAACTAGTGTTCAGATGTATAGTTAAAAAAAAGGCTCAAACTATCACTGTTTTTAACAACTATATGAAATTCCTGAGGAAGGAATTAAAAGAACTAGTATTGTGGTCTTTTACGTTAAATCAAACATTTAACAGTTAGCTTTTAATAGCTAATTTAGTTTGAAATCAATGTCAAAGTGATTATTTCAAAATGTTTAAACAATTACAACAATTCTGAATAAATTACACACAATAAAAACAGAAAATACACAAAATGCAATTTATAAAATACTTATAATTCGATTCATAATGCACCTTTTAGAGCATCACAATTAGCTTGTGGAATGCAGTAAAGTAAGAATGTTTTTTATTGCATTATGTATGCAGGGGACCAGAAAGCAAAAAATAATTAAAGAAATTCAATTCCTATTAAGGTGTGTAAATAAAGGTACATAATTTTCATTTTTTAAAATAGACATACAACATAATCAAAACACCTTAAGGAGATTTTACACAGACAAATTTGACAAATATTAATGATTAGTGAACTACAACAGTGGTTCTTATATTATGTGTAGCGACATCTTGAGATGCCACAAAATATTCTAATATTTACACAGAAATCTTTCAGAATCTGACGACTGATCTGCTTGTCCATTAACATGAAGATTATATACAAAGCATATTTAAAAAAAAAATACTGATCAGTTTATAAACTTGCTCAAAAATTGCTTTCAGATAGTTAAGAACAATAAGTTTGCACAAATTTAGGATCTGATAGACAATGTTCCATGCCACTTCAAATATAAATCATGCAAAACCATTTCATGACAATGCAATGAAGACACAGAAAATGACCAAGTTTTGGATATCATTAAATGATAACAATCCATACACAACTTCAATGTTTATGCACACTGGACTTTCCTCCATGTTTGAGATAAAAAGCCAGAGTCATAAGAAAATTAGTACGACTACATCTAGTTTAATTCCAAGATTCCAAAAGACATGCAATGAAAAAAGCTATACCTTCCCTACTAATAATGATTTATTTATTCAAAATATGTAGAACTTATTTAATGCATATTATAAATATTATTTCTAAATTATTTCATTTATTTTTATTATCAAACAAACTCTATAAACTGCTAGAACATCTAATTTAGAGCACCATAGAAAAAGTCTGATACATCCAGCACTGCAAACTAAAAAATGCTTGAAAACCAATGAACTGCAGTGAATCCTCTCTTAACTACTACCAATAGATTCAGATGACTACAGAGATATGTATATTTTTCTTTACATTTTCAGAAATATTTCTGATGACCCAATGTATGTATGATGGTAAATTCAGCCTGATCAGTTTGATTAGAAAAACCATGATTTGATAGACATCTGGAAATAATACCACAGACCAAGTGTACATGTCTTTGTAAAGTATTTTGTCCTAGGTTCATGGCCATTCACAGCAAATAAGCCCATGATCACAAAGCTACACATTCACCACGATTACAGTTGTGCAAAATTTGTAGGACTCTTGAACAATGGTAAACTATCATAACATGTTGTGACTTTTCAATGAATGTGTATGAATCCAGTGAATGCCATGTGCACATCACTTCCCCGAGTTCATAGTTTTCACAGTGAAATCCAACACAAGAGAAATTATGATGTGGACCTGTTTTCTTGGATTTTACGCTTCAAATCCTAAATGTTGAAGTGTAAGAAATATTACTAGATAATGCTGGGCTCCCCACCTATGGCAACACTTCAGGACTGGGCTCCAGGGTTAACGTTAGACATTTTGCTGCCACATGTAATTTCTGCAGGTCCTTAATTCTACTGCCTAGAATATGAAAATTTTCCTGTGGCTGAATTTTATCACCCAGTGCCTTCCTCAAATTAAAAAAAAAAAAAAAAAATCTGCTGGTTGCTTCTGCCTGGAGCAACTGCACTGGCTCTGATAATTTTTGATATGATAATTTACCTGTTCGTAAACCAAAAGCCACAAATAGTCTGACGAAAATGGAAGTGAATGAACTCAAGTGGCCAGTCCAAAGTCTTAATTCAATCAAACAAACATCGCTGGCATAAGTTAAAGCATCAACTGAGAGTTAAACAAACTGCCCTAAAACAGTTCACCAAGTTGCAAAGCAAAAAATATCTGAACACATCTATGAAAAGTTAGTAGCAAATCTTGTCTGAAGGGTAGAGCCTCTGACAACAGACCTAAGATTACACTAGTATCAACCCAATTTCAGTTAAGCAGGTTTTTTTTTTTTTTTTTGTCATTAACAACAACAAAAAGTATATGCCATAAAATTAATTCTAGTTTAAGCACAAAAAAAGAAAAAAAAGGGGGGAGGCAAAACTGGGAGCCTGAAATAAATTTTAAAATTTCCATGCTTATTTCAATTTACAGTAAAAAAAATAATTGTTTGCATATACTTGCATATGTAAATTGCATATAATTGTCATTTTCTTAACATAATACCCAGTTCTTAAAAAAAATTCTGATAGCTTACCAGTATAGCATCCCTTATATTTTTCTTTATGTCTTCTATTTTCTGCTTTCGCTCACTGAAAATATTTTTACAATGAAAAGTTAAAAATAATAAAATATTTTTGCTTTAAATACAACAGTAAATTATTAAATTGGTATATGCTACATCTTCAAAGAATCTAATATCTATTTACAGAAGGCTTAATGCTAAATTTTCCCATAAAATATACTATTCTTAACTAGGTTTAAAAATACTCCTACATGACAGTCCCAAATTACTAAAAACTGCAATTTTTAAAATTACTTTATTTTTTTTAATAATATTTGACGTGCATTAATGAGAAATATGATTTAGAAAACTCTTAATATATATGTGTGGTGACATCGTTTGCAGCACCGAAACGCAGTCTGTCAAACTCTTTGCGTTGCGATTTTCTTTTTGCTCACATGGCAACAGTAAAAGAGTTCAATATAAAAAATAAATATTAGAATTTGTTTTCAAAGAAGAAACTGATATCATTTTACTTCTGTTCTCTCATTAATAAATTTATTTAAAGAAATTTGTTCTCTACAGTATACTGTTAAGACATTTGTCCTTAAGCAATGAACTTTCAAATTGGTGACCGCATTCATGATTGACTGACTGCGATTAAATATTTACAAAGAGAATACTTAAACAGCATTGGAGACATAACAATTGCTACAGTAAGTCTAAAGATCCTTCCTTTTTAGAAACCCGACCACAAAACACAGTTTCTTGGGATCAAAACATGATTCCACAATGCAGGAATTATGGTTCATCAAACAAATTATGATTATGTACTCATTTCGACCAAAGCAGGGACACTGTAACAAGTTGCTGATATCCCAGTCAAACCACCGACGATGGCAAATATCCTCCCTTCCAAAGAGACTTAGTGATATTTTTGATAACTCTGAATCCCAGAAAACAAGGAAGCTCCAGATTGAATTGGAACTGGGTGACAGGAAACCATCCCAACATTTTTGCAAAATGCGTAACTTGGCAATGGCACAGATGCCGGATGAATTTAAGAAAACGTGGATGGAATGTCTACCACTTAATATGTGGAATATTTTGTCTGTAAACAACAATGATTTGTCCAAACTATTAACAATGGCTGACAAAATATGAGCAATAAATACAAATTCACCTCAGGTAGCTAAAATTGTTTCTTCACCATCTGCTAACAATATCGCCCAAGACTTACAGAAAGAGATATCAAACTTATCACTGCAGATAGCAAATATAAGACTCAGAAAATTCTAATGCACAAAGGTAAAGATACAGATCAAATTCAAGAAATCTTTACAAAAATAACAGTGGCACAAATAACTGTTACTTTCACCAACTCTTGGGCCAAAGAGCTTGTGCATACAATCATGCAAATATCATGGCTTTCAATCCTTCATGACTGAATCCTTGGCTTTCAGTGATGACTGAGTCAAAAGGCTGAGCTGAGTTCTCTATATATTCCTGACATCACATCAGCAACCCATTTTTTAATTTACACTGAAGCAGAAATATCAGTTATCACACCATTGTCATTGGAAAACAGAACTGTGTCTATGTTTGAGCTTTTTGCAGCTAAAGGTACAATGATTAAAATGTATGGCCAAGAACTGTTGGAACTGCACAGATCTTTCAACTGCAATTATAAAATTGAAGATGTTAATAAACTACTTATTGTAATATTTCTTTCAAATTTTAACTTATCAGTCGATAGTAAAAATAGAAAATTAATATTACATACATACGTACGTACCATTTTCATATAAGGTACCATTTTATTGATGGTATAGTTCAGTACCATTTTATTGATGATTAAAGGCACTTTATGTAACAATGGCATCATTCCTAAATTCACTGCTAACACTTTCCAAAACCAATATAAAGACATTTTAAGTAAATGTCTTAACTAACTTAAAACCAACATAAAAAATGATACTCATATTTCTCTACAGTCAGAAGACTTTCTCAAGAAAAGTTGATTTCCGTGAAAAAGGAATTTGATTGTATGCTTCAAGAAGGTCTCTGCAGGCCATCCAAAAGCAGCAGGTTAAGTCCATTACAACTTGCTTTATAAAATATGGTGACTGGAGGTAATGTGGTGATTAGAGTGCACTTACTGGAAACACTGTACCAGACTGTTGCCAACTACCACTTCTAGTAAATTGTATAAATATTCTGATTGGAAAAACGAATCTTAAGCCAGATTTAATGAGAGCCTGCCAACAGATTCCTGTTCACGAAGCTGATGATCTGAAGATCCCCATCATAACATCTTTCGGAATTTATTTCCTTATACGACATTTGGTGTTGTATGACAATCTTGCTTAAAGGGGTAAGAAAACAGTAAAAAGTCATTAATTTAGACCAAAGATTTGCAGAGCGCTTTTACTAATATCAAAGCGCACAGCGCAACTCAGCAATGTTAGTTCAGCTGAATCAGACAACCCAAATCACCCTAACAACAAATGCATCAAAATGCGCCATAAGTGCCATGATCCACCAACTATATAATGGTGAAAAACAACCGCTAAGCTTTTCCTCTCGAACCTTATCATCAATGCAGATAAAGTACAGTGCTTATGATCAAGAATTATTTGCAATCCACCTAGCCATAAAGCATTTTAAATATATTCTGGAAGGATGAACATTTACTAGTTTCACTGATCATATACCTATCACATTTGCCTTGCAGAATTTAATTAAAGCCTCTTGAAGACAAGTCCAGAAACTGAACTACACTGCTGAATTCACCAAAGACATACGGTATATTTCTGGAGAAGAAAACATCATAGCAGACACATTATTGAGAATTGAAACTACTGCAACTCCAGCTCCAATTGATTATATAGTTATCGACAGAATTGTCTTTATTAATTCTAAATCATAACTGATGATTGTAAACACCATTTTTTGACATTCCAACACATTAAGACAAAGTATGGGTTCTAGAAGATGACCCCTAATCAACAATGGTTAAAAACAACAAGCAATGAAAAAGGTATTGCGTACCATTTTCTTCAGATGTGCAGCTCTGGTCAAAGCCACCAGGTTAGAGGAACAGAACATAGTTGCAGCTAACTGGTACACCACAAAATGTCTTTCTTTAAAATGGAATTCCTTCAAGGAGTGAATATTATGTATATTCACCATGCTAATGGATCTTCTCATTCAGAGAGAATGAGAGTTGAATTTCTTGAACAAAAACACATCAAAATGATAGAACATAACCCTGTTCTTCTGATACTGCTATGTGAAATCTCTGCTTATTTTTTAATCTAAGAGAAAATTTATCTAATCGGCATAACCATTACTTTCCGTTCCGATGATGCGACTGACGAAACGCTAAAAGCAAATATTTTATACATTCCAAGAAGTGGATAGTTTGAAACACTTAATCTTTGAAAAATTCATGCTTTACTCTTATTCTTCTACCTTTATCGCCATTTTATATTTCATTTGTCAAAGTAAAAGGGCTTTTTTGCATTTACAATCTAAATTTCTCAGTTAATCTTTAATAATTTTATAGTTAGTTATAAGCTGTGAAAAAGCATTAAATTTTGCATTGTGTGCATATATTCTAATCTTATTACTTCCTTGTACGAAGTAAAGGAAGTATTGTAAGCACGAAAAATTCCAGGTATCATATTTCAATAAAAATATCCATTTGGAGCACTATCGAATGCAATTTAACGATATTTCTTCATGATAGCTGTACTTAAGGACAGAATAAAGAACTCTTTTTCCCCAAACAAATTATAAAACTGGTTTAAAATGGATTCAGAAGAGATTTTTTTCATGACATCTGTACGTAAATACGTGCAACATTTTTGAGTTACATGAGATATAATTTTATATCTCGTATAACTCAAAAGCAAGTAAGGATTGCTATAACATGTAGTTGTGCACCTCCCTTTTTGCAATGAGCCACACCAAAAGTATATAAATATATATACAGATATACACCCACTCTGTTTCTCAGCTCCACGAGATCAGTTTTCTTTTATTCTTATATGTTGGTAAATTGCGCATTTTTTGCTTTAAAAATGATTGAATTATGTTGTTCTTATTTTCCAGTTAAGGTTTTTATGCCTTTAGTTAATCTGTATGCAATAGTTGTAGAATTATTAACAATTTAAAAGTTGTTTCTCAGCTCCACGAGATCAGTTTTCTTTTATTCTTATATGTTGGTAAATTGCGCATTTTTTGCTTTAAAAATGATTGAATTATGTTGTTCTTATTTTCCAGTTAAGGTTTTTATGCCTTTAGTTAATCTGTATGCAATAGTTGTAGAATTATTAACAATTTAAAAGTTGTTTAAGTGCAGCTAAGCCTAATTTTTTGAAACTATAGCAGCCATATTTGTTTACATTTGAAACTTAGCAGAATAATGAATTAATACTTTCTGCACCATTAATGTCTTTTTGCCGAGTGGGATCAAAAGGAAACTTGGTTTTGTGCATCGAAAAATCTACCTTCTTGCCTGCTGGCCGTATTGCTTGTTTTTGCATAGAAACTGTAATTTTAATGGTAAAAAATTTTTTTTTATTTCTTTAATTGTATTTGGTATTTTATGTTTCTTTCAATTTTTAATGAAGATATTTCGAGTTTTTATGCATTTTTTGCCTTGCCACGAAGTGAGAACTGAATTAACTGAATGAGAAATATATCTAATGAAATTCGAGGAAATAAGTTTAAATAAAATGGAAAAAAAAAAAACATGTATAATTTAATATTCCATACAAGGAAGTCACGTAGTGTAAACTTCAGAGTTTTTTTAAAATTACTCCAAGAAAAAAAAACAATATTTTTTAATTTTGTGTCAAATACATGTAATCAGATTTAGTAACAGGAATCTTAAGGTTGTGGGGAGGGTCTTTTCTTATTATTAAATTCTATCTTATCAGCAAATTCTATCAATTTTCTTATCATTAAATTATTTCCTATCATTAAAAACCTTTAATTTAGGAACTGACGAAAACTTCAATTGTTAAAGAAAATAATTATTATGCATTTATGAATATCATTCCTTTCTTTAATTTCAGAGAAAGAATTCCTCATTTCTATTCAAGACCTGTATAAAAATAAGTAACAACTAGATCACTTTGATTATTATCTTTACTTATAACAAAACATGAACACTTTTCGAGTTTTAGTTACAATATCATTTGTGAGAAGTAAAAATTTTGTTTATTATGGCATGTCTGTACGGACATTTCCGTGTGTGTGTGCAAATTCTCTGAATTATTAAATATTTCTTCATAAGAAACAGAACTACAATTATAAGGCTAGTAAATTAAAATAGTGGTTGAACTATCAAAAAATTACATTATCACATTATTGTCTGGTTTTGAAAATATGGAACAAAAACACACTGCAAATACTTCTTTGTATCCATCATATAGTAGTAACGTGACAATCAAAATCATCATAGCCTTTATTCGAAATTAATAAACAGCACATATAAAGTTTATACTTTGTATTTGCATTCTTTCATAAGAAAAACATTGGCTACTTATTTGGCAAAGCAAAGCGAAACTAAATTTACATTTACATATTTCAGATAATGCAACAAGAAATACCAAAGGTAAATAATCCTCAAATGAAAGAAACAATTTTTTTTGTTTTCAAGAATTCTTTGACCATTCTTTCATTTTTTAAACCAACTCAAGGGCTAGTGCAGTCAACTAGAAATCTATGATCTATCTAATTCTCTATTATTAAATTCATTAATAGATAGTAATAAAAATGATTATGCTTGGCAAGAAGCCAAATATTTTTTTCCCAATTCAGAAACGCATGGAGAATTAGACACAGTTAAAAGAAAATAAAACATCTCCCCATCCAAAAGTGAAACGTCTGACAACTTTAATTAGGAGGGTATAGTAGGGGGCCAAGCACTCATTGTCGGGTAACTTACTAAAATCTTCAACTTTCCGAAATGCGTGCCATTATAAAAAATAGAATCATTTTTTTTTTTTTACTGAAATATAACATTCCACATTCAGATGGCATTGGCCACTATTTCTTATTTGTTCATCTTATTCTCCCCATAATTTCCATAAGACTTCATAATTATGGTTTGCAAAATCTGATGCACATAGAACACATATCAATACATCATATATTTTTTACAGTTTTGGTGATTTTACTTTTGTGTTACATGCATTATTATTTTATTCAAATTTTAATTGGACACACTTAAGCATTTTATATATAAAGATTAAATAAAGAGCAAATAATTAAATTAAGAAAATATGAAGTAGAGTAGTAGCTAAGATTTTAATGGATATGACAGCAACTGGACAACAAGAATGAGAACAGTGATTCTAAACAAAAATTTCTAAGACTTAGTAAGTCATGAAAAAATATACATACACACACACCAAAAAAAAAAATGTATGTTACCAGCATTTCTGCAGAAATTGAAACATTTTTAAATAGTTAATTTCAATATAATTGATGAGGTACTTCAATTCACACGAACAAACACCCCCCAAAAGATTAATACAATTTTTTATCAGCATGATACTGCAAAGAATCTTTGAGAAGTGAATTTATGGCTTTGTTAGAGCTGCTTTATTTGAAAGGCCATTACATTAAAAACAGAGAGCTTTGACAGGTTAATAGGTTCAACAGAGATAACAACTGCCAGCAGTATTGAGCTATACAAAATTTTAATTTTTACGCTGTTACATACGCTTTGATGAATTAGAAATAAAGATGAAAAAATTTTATTTGCGATTCATTCATAAAAAAGGTATTTAGAATGTTAAAATATCAGTAAGTTTACAACTATACATGAAATGTTACATCTTTTTAGAAGCTCTTAGATTTGATACATATCAAATAAACCAGTTTGGCCTCAAAATATTTGCAATGCATGACATTATAAATTTTTATTGCAATGACATGGAAATTTATGCCAGAAAACATATCATATAACATATCCTTCTGCAACGTATCATACAAAGAACAATTGTGTACAGAGCGACTAGCATTTTGAAAGTTTCAATAAAGGCTTAAATAAAAATTTAAGTACTGTTAATAGATATATATAGACATTCCATTTGATTATTTACCAGGGAACTACTGCACTTATTGGAACTAAGGGCAGTAAGAACTAGCAAGAAATTTTTAAAGAAAACAAATTCAGCAAACAAAGATTTGTGGAAAACTTGCAAACTTCAGTTTTAAAGGGACAAAACAAGAGCATGGAAAACTACAAATAATTTTATACTATAATTTGACCAAATATGAAATCAATACATGTGATAAATTGCGTTTGTCTTATTCTACAATTTGCATTACTAAAATGTGACCACCTGTAATAATTTACATGAAAATGAACACTGCTAGAATCAACTTACATGCTTTATTTGTCATGAATAATATAAGTGAAGAACTGAACCACAGAATTATATTTTCAAAATACTGCTGCACAGCAGAAAATAATATATATGACACATAAGTAAGTGAAACATTTCAAATTTAAGGAATTTTTGCCTATTTTAATTATTCAATTTCTGTTTTGTATTAGAATACACAGGGATATTTTTGGAAGGTGCAAGCATTTGTTTTTGTAAATGATTAATCTCAAAAGTAATATATTTTATTATTTCATAAAGGATATGCTTTATGCTTATACATGCAGAAAATATTTGTACTTAATACATAAACAAAGATAGATAGTAATGATCTAGTATGCTATCTATTGCTTTTAGTCAGTTATTTTTAAGATGGCACCATTAAAGTATTGTTTTAATACTTTTTTTTTGCATATTTTATCACGTTTGAATATGAAAGATATTGAGTTTAAATTTTACTTCATAAAGCTATTACTAATGTATTATGAAACTAATGAAAAAATCCATTAATAAAAGTGATGACTACTTTTTGACCATGCTTTACGACATTTGAAAAACAAGTAGCTAAATGACTCATAAAAGCCATTCTTCCTTTTATTTCGTAAAATTAAAAAGAATTTAAATTAAATGGAATTAAAAATTTAATAGGCTATTAAATTAATTAATGGTATCATTTTCATTTATTCTTAATTACTTTGCGGCGGAACACACAGAGATAAATTGTGTGTGTGGTCCCTGCAATTCACTGCTCCCAGACAATGTGTCACACGACATGTTTTTGACATCGCAGAGACATAACTTCATGACTACTGTCAGGATATTTCAATGTTCTATACCATGTCTGTCGTCAAAGCCTCTCAAATTTCAGGAGGGGTGATGAACCAATGATCTGATTTTTCTTCCGATTTCCAGATATAACGAATCAGAGGATGTAAAATTCTACTGTAAAATTAAGGGGGCGTGGCTAATTCAGTCTGAAGATTTTTAACATCGGAGTAACATCATAAGAACACTCCAGAACTCTCGACTACAGAAACCTGCAATGCTCTTGCTCTCTCGACTAGAGACACCTTCGTTAGTAGACTCTTCACACTACGAGGACTATAATTCATTTAAATACCTATCTATGAATTATATATATATATGTAAAGAGCTTCCTATAATTGTATTAAATGTGTTTTGAGTTTCAAATGCAGTAAGAATTACGTAACCTCTCAACATTACCTAATCATTATTACTTATTTATAAGGAATCACAATATGCTACCTGCAGCTACTCAACTCGGGATAATCCGACTGTCACTCCCACAGCAGTGACCATAAACATCCCCCCAGTGATGAGCAACAACTGACAACGGCATTAAGGAACTAAACTATCATGAAATCTTCCAACAGCTATACGGCAATTCGTCCGGAAAAAGCTTCATTAATTGCTCACATAAATGCTTCACCTACTTCGTCCGCCACAGCTTCAACTGCCAACCCACCTGCATCTTCACGTAATTGCTGGGTCATCTGAAAATTCAACTGCACAGTTAAGTTTTCCATACGGATTATTACAATAAAAACTTTTAATACTAAGAAACACCTCTTATACAGCCTGATGGAATGCAGCAGATTATAAATTAATATCAAGCTACTATTGTCGCAAAGCGGACATTAAATCCAGCATCTCCCTGACAACAGTCCTGACACGCATCCTAATGCCGAGATTCTTCACACTGCTTCCGTTTTTCACGGAAAATAAAATTTAAAAAAAAAAGTCTTTGCTAAAGGTTTTCTCCCATATGAAGCATCTAATTCTCACTTTCAACAGTGTTGGTGTTATGTGACAACTGTGTAGTGATTTTCTGTACAGCACCGTATTTTCAGCGATTGGTGTGTGCTTACTGTGTGCTATATATTCAACCGTGTTTCTTCAAAAAAATATTTGTTTGCAATTGCCCACTGTTTCACCGAACCGAGTGGATGAAAGCAAGTACACAGGGTATGTTTATTTCCTTTCTTCCCTTATTTTGCCTTGCCTATAAATAACGCGGTTGAACACAGCTGATCGGGTGAAGGCTATTATGACCTTTTTCTCCCCTCAGAGGGCGAGACCAAATTCTCCCCTTTTCTTGCGTTAAGAAAAATGACGGAACCACAAGGAACGGTAACTGATCAGATTCATAGACTAGCGGTGGAAATACTTCCCATTTGGAAATCAAATATCGCCTTATGGCTAAGGCAATGTGAGATCCAATTTGATCTGGCTGCAATTACCAACGATAACACAAAATTTTCACATATTGTAGCAAATTTAGACACATCAACTCTACCACATGTCTCAGATTTAATCTTAACACCTCCTGAAACTGACAAATATCTAACTTTAAAAAACAGGCTAATTGCGGAGTTACAAAATTCTGAAGTACAGCAAATCCGTAAACTTTTATCTGAATTATAATTAGGTAACAAAAAACCTAGTTTCATTTTGAAACAAATGAAAGATATAGCGTCAAACAAAATACATGATGATTTCCTAAAAAATATGTGGATATAAAGACTTCCTTCAAATATGCATCCCAGATAGCAGATAAGGTCTCGGAAATCACAAATGATGCACAGCTCACTGTCTGCGCAGCATCAAATATTGAACAAAAATCAGAGTTAAGCTCAGCACTAAGCTTAATGTCCAAATAAATACAGACTCTCACTAAGCAAGTTGAACAACTGTCTAGGAAACAGTCCAATAAAAATCCAAGATACCGCAATAACCGCAATCGTTCAAAAAAGTAGGCAACGTAATTTGCATGCAAATCCTGCCAACACTGGTTATTGTAACTATCATCGGAAGTTTAAAGCTGATGCTCGTAAATGTACTTCTCCATGCTCATTTCACTCGGAAAACTAAATTCTGCTGCTATTCCAAAACAAGTCATGGATACTAGAATAGCAGCAAACACATCCAACAGATTACATATATATGACAAACATGAAATTTCTTGTTGGCACAGGCAGCGACATTTCTTGTCTTCCAGTGCCAAAAGGAAAGCACCTCACTGCTACTACTCTACGGCTATTTGCTGCAAATAATACTAAAATTAAAACACACGGCATTAAGCAACTAAATTTAACTTTCAATCTCGCAAGACTGCTTTAACCTAAAGTTTATCAGGAAACAAAAAAGGAGTTTGAATTTACGATGAAACAAGGAATTTGTTGACCCTCTAAGAGTAACTGGTCATCACCTCTGCACGTAGTATATAAAAAGCCTACTGGCATTAGACCAGTCGGAGATTACAGAGCACTTAAGTCGGTTACAGTTTTCGATTCATATCCTATTCCGCATATACAAGATTTCGCTCAATCTCTTCATGGCAAAACGGTGTTTTCTAAATTAGACATTGAAAGGGCTTATCATCATATACCCGTCTATGGAAAACACATACCTAAAACAGCGGTAATTACTCCTTTTGAGCTTCCTTATTTAAATTTTGGACTCAAAAATGCTGCTCAAACGTTCCAGCGCTTCATGCACAAATTGTTACGAGGACTATATTCTACAAGTCAATGCATCTGACTACGCTACTGGTGGATCTCTAAGTCAAGTTTCTAAACAAGGACTCAAACCTCTAGCAATTTTCTCTAGAAAGCTCACAACCACTGAAGCAAAATACAGTGCATATGATAGAGAGTTATTAGCAATATACTCATCCATTCGCAAATTTAGATACATGCTAGAAGGACACAAATTTACAGTATTTACTGACCATAAACCATTAATATTTGCCTTCAAACAAAAACCTGAAAAATGCTCCTGACATCAAACTCGTCAACTAGATTTTATTTTTTAATCCACAACTGATATTTAGTACATTAAAGGAGCTGATAATATTGTGGCCGATACATTATCTCACATTTATGAAATTAAAATCAATGGTCCCATTGATTATGAAGATATTGCTCAAGCACAGTCAAGAGATGATGAGTTTAAAGAAATACTTAACGTTAACAATTCTTTACAAATGAAAAAGGTTAAGCTCCCAAATTCAGAAATAGAAATATATTGTGATATATCAACAGGTTTAGCAAGACCTTATATTCCCAAGGCATTCCGAAAATTGTCTTTTAATTGCGTACATACTTTAGCTCATCCTGGCATTCGAACAACATAAAAAATAGTTCTTAGTCGGTATGTATGCTCAAATATAAACAAAGATGTCACTAACTGAGCAAGACAGTGTATTTCGTGCCAGAAATCTAAAATAAACAAACATACTTCAACCCCTTCACAATCATTTAGTAAAACTTCTCTGCGATTTCATCATATTCATTTAGATCTCATCAGCCCACTCCCACCTTCCAGCAGATTCACATATTGCCTAACAGCTATCGATCGTTTTACTAGATGGACAGAAGCTATTCCCATCATTGATATTCAAGCTACAACGGTAATGGAAGCCTTCTACGCAACCTGAATCACCCGCTTTGGTGTGCCAGCTACTATTACAACCGATCCAGGACGTCAATTCGAGTCTTCTTTATTTAAGGCTCTAACTAAACTCCTAGGCGTACAACGACTTATCATCCCCAAAGCAATGGCTTAATTTAGGAATTTCATCGTCCACTAAAAGGCACATTAATGTGTCACGACACGCTAAAATGGACAGAAGTGCTACCTACTGTGCTACTAGGTTTGAGAACAGCTCTCAAAGAAACCATTTGTTGCATGCCGCTGAACTTGTGTACGGAACTACCATTAAACTCCCGGACGGTTTTTTCGACACATCAAAATTTGCAACTGAGCCTGGGGAATGCGTTAAGCAACTTAAACCAAAACCAACTGGATCACATTCAGCAAAAGCAGTGCTTATTCACAAAGATTTTAAAACGTATTCACGCGATGTGATACAGTATGACAGTCCTTTTAATGTTCTCAAACGTGGTGAAAAAGTGTTCAAATTATCCATTCATGGAAAAATTGTTTCGGCCTCAATTGACAGGGTGAAACCAGCATTTCCGTTGAATACTGGCATGGATACTTGCTCTCCCGATACTTTGAAACCTAATATTCCTCGAATCCATTCCAGCAGACATGTGCGTTTTTCCAATTTTTACGTATCATCACGATAATACTGGAGGGGGAGTATGTGGCGGACCAACCAGAGATAAGTAAATTGTGTGTGTGGTCCCTGCAATTCACTGCTCCCAGCCTTTACGACGTGTCGCACACCATGTTTTTGACATTGCAGAAACATAACTTCAAGACTAGTGTCAAGAGATTTCAATGTTCTGTACCGTGTCTGTCGTCAAAGCCTCTCAATTTCAGGAGGGGTGACGAATCAATGATCTGACTTTTCCTCTGATATCGTTCCAGATATAGCAAATCAGAGGTTGTAAAATGCTACTGTAAAATTAAGGAGGCGTGGCTAGTTCAGTCTGAAGATTTTCGCCATCGGAGTAACATCAGAAGAACGCTCCAGAACTCTCGACTAGAGAGACCTTCGTGAGCAGACTCCTCACACTACGAAGACTATAATACATTTAAATACCTATCTATGAATTATATATATATGTGTAAACAGCTTCCCACAATTGTATTAAATGCGTTTTTGAGTTTCAAATGCAGTAAGAATTACGTAACCTCTCAACATTACCTAATCATTATAAGAAGTCAGATACACTACCTGCAGCCATTTAACTCGGGGTAACCTGTCACTCCCACAGCAATGGCCATAAACATTCCCTAACTTCTGTTTATTTTCATATTAAAAAATAGGACACAAATAAATAACTAAAAGGGGTAGATCACATACTTCACCATAAATACATGTTTGGTATAATGTAAATACATAAAAATTTCAAAATATAGTCCAATACTGAAAGAGCTTATAGGATGTGTTAGCATCCTTATGACAACACTTAGCAAAAATTATGGAAGCTTAAATAACAAATTGGAGGTTATCTCGAATTATAACTATTCACATCAGTTTTTATTAAGAAAAATATAAATTTGAATAGCTCAAAAGACTCAGTTGTATCAGTTTGTGCAAATGCAATTCTATATATATTAACAACAACAAAAAGGGGGGACATAAACATTCAGTAATAAAAATTCAGCTATTACTCAAAAACTAAATGCATTTTTCTTATTTTCCATGTCTAATTTACACAGATGGTTCATCAGATGAGATTATTCAATAGGGTGGAGATGGTATTCACATCACTCTACCAGATGGAACAACTATATTCCAAAGCCATGGAGTAGGCAACATTGCTTCCAACCTCACATGTGAATTAAGAGCAATCCAGGAGGCCCTGGCAATTTACATCTACTTAAACGGCAATGATAAAAGTCAGCAGACTTGCAATTTACTCCGACTCTACGGCTGCCCTAGAGGCAATACTGCAGGGACATTCAAGACTCACCCAGGATGTACACAAACACCTAGAAACAATCAACCAGATGGGGAAAACATGCATTATGCAGTGGATACCTGCAGATGTTGGAATCAATGGAAATGAGGCTGCCGATGAACTGGTTAAAGAGCCAAGAAATCAAAACAACTCAAACCCCAATGTTCTTGAATTTAGCTTTACAATGCATTAATACTTCTTACATTTTAATTTATTGCCACATTATTTTATTTGTATGTACATACATTCAGTTGCATGCTGGAAGATAGAAAACACAATCGATTACAGGCACTTTATACTCGTACATTACTTTTCACTCTGCACCCTTTTACTGGCGTTTCTTTTACGTACTGGCTGATTATAACTCTTGCATGTATCATTTGAGAAGTTAAATGATATTTTCTAAACATTTATTACTCAATGGAGGTAGGTCTCCGACACCAGGAACTCCAATGTTATACCACTCAGGTTCAGATAGTTATTAGAATTTTGCATTAAACATATTTTATGCGCAAATAGTAGCAAGAAAATTTTATTTTAGCATGTGATGAATCCTCCTTCGCAACTACATAAACTGATATTCGGTGCACCATAGAACCAGTCAACATGCTCATATCTCTTTGCAGAAGATTCTGCAACAAATTTTGCAGCTGAGACAGACAGACAGACAAAGAAGACAGATGTCTTGTTTTGCACCCGCTCAACTGATTCAATAGTGAGTTGAGAAAGTTACAGTTATCTTCAGAGCAATATCTCATATGTACTGAAATGATGATTGTTTGGGAACCTAATGGTCGTAGAAGGTTGTTAAATGATCAGAGATACTGATAAAAAAATTCATGCAGTATATGGTTGAGTAATGTCTTGTCTATAAATGGCACCTAGCTGGCTTGATAATGTAGGAAGTATAATCTGCTGCATGATATCATCAGACTGTCTTGCAGCACAAATAGAGAATTTCAGTTATTCTGAAGAGTAACATACCACGACTGCCACATCTAGTATCAAGGCTAGACTATTTAATAAAAAATGGGAGATTGGGATGCGAGCCGCTCCTCCTCAACACACGTATGCGGCGATCGTAAATAGAAGAAGAACGACTCTGAGACCAGAACTTAAATTATGCCAGATGCCATTGGTGTATGACTTCAGAATTTCTAAGCCTTTTGAGATGAATTTTAATTTCAGGTGGAGTGCGCCGGAGTACCTAAATGAGAGCTCCAAGACTTTTTATTTTGTGTTTGCATGAAAATGAACCTATTTCCATCTCATAACATTTTATTTTAGTTCACAAGTGATTACGAAACCACAATTTCACCATAGGTTTTACAGCTATAGTCTACTGCACTCAATGGGCAGCCCTATCCCAATTTTGAAGGGAACAGTCCCAACGGTCTCCTACCCGTCTTCCCCTACCACCAACCTCTTCAGAGGACTTTATGCTCGCCGTGTGTTTTGAGTGCCCACAACGCACAAACATCTATACCTTCTCCGGGATTTGAACCTTGGCCCATCGGCACTGCAGTCAGTGGCACTAACCATTATACAGGCTAGGCAGCACCAATTAGTCACAGCAAAGGAAACATGAACTGACAGTCAGTCGATTTTGTTGGATCAACTGAACATTGACGTATGTGCAATTTCACCTTCCGTGAATGGCTATTGCTTAAACTGTATTCCACACATGTGAAAAGCATTAAGAAATTGTATGCCTTAGGATTACGATGATAATGATAACTAGCGTATCACGTGAATGCTTTCTGAAGGAATGCTTATGCCAAACTAAATGCCAGCAGGTTCCCAAGAAACTCCAACCATGTCCTGTTATAAAACAGCACTTGATCTTTTTTGCCTTGATTCTTTTTTAAAGATATAATATACTACTTAATTTAAATTTCAAAACTTTCCGAATTTCTATTATATATATATATATATATATATCAACTTTCCTATACATAATGTAAGTACAAGCCTGCTCTGCCTACAGGATTCTCTAAGATGACATCCCTACCCTTGAGACAGAGTCCTTGACCTTGTCTAAACCAAACAATTAGAAAAATATTACAAATTCCAGAACTCCAATTCGTTGCAGAATCTCTATGGAACAAACCACAAAAATTTTGTTAACAAAAATTAAATTATGGAAAATTCTTGCAACTTCAGCTCAAATAAATAAATTACATTTATTTTTATTAATGTTAACTTATTTTACCTACATAGTTTAAAAATTCTAAATCACATACATCTGTAATTTATATGCTTTGATAGATTAACCGAGTTTTTGCATATATGTTTCCTTCTAGCCACATTCATAACTGCAATTAATTTCAAAATAGAAGTTACTTTTTAAAGTTAAATGTGCTACAGTTATTATTTAATTAAATAAAAATATGAATTTTTTAGTCAGTGATGAATATCCAACAACAGTCAAGGTATTTAATATGAAATTAAAATTATTATATAACCAGAGAACTCACTCTTCACTAAAGCCATTAACGTGCAATATCCTCATTTGTTTTACTATTGTGCTTTTGCCAGACTCACCAGCACCTAAAAGTTAAAATTAATTAAAATTAATAAACATAATGAGATCAGAAAACAATTATACACAACAGCACCTGAAACTTGAAAAAAAAAAAGAGAGAGAGAGAAAGAATATATACAGATATCTGACACAAACAAAAAACATCAAGAATGCACAAAACACATTCAGTAACCTCCTCTTTTAATAAAGCTGAAATTTGAATTAACTGACAATTAAGAAATAATGCTTTTTAAATCGCTTATTATTATGTAATTATACAGAGATTAATTTCTGAAAATAAAGAACTGATAGTTTGCTAAACGGCAATACTTTAAAAGCATTGGTTATGCATAAGAAAAGCAGATGGTAAATAACTTACATTTACATAGCAACCACACTAGTGAAGGAAAACACATCACATGTTCATACATGGTGATAGAAATAAGAACCTTTTTTTCTTCCTCCATGTGTTTATATGATGTTATAATAAAAGATTTTGGAAAAACTTTGATGCAGACTTTTATAATATTATAATTACATTCTAGTATTTGGTAAGTTTGTCAAGCAGAAGACATAAAAGGTAAAGTGTTTACTTAACCAAAAATCCTACATACACAGATCATTATAGTTCTGACATATGTACTGTTTACATTTCTGGCATGTTAATCTAAAAGTTCTAACTAATATATATTGACATACAAAGAAAATGATAAAACATTTTCATTGCATAAAAAATACTTCAAGCAAATGCAATAAATATACCAAATACTATTTAGCTAAACTATAGCTAAGGTGACATTTTCCCTCTGTTACGATTTTGAGTTTGGAAGTTACTACTGGAGAGAATTTTCATATACAAACTAAGAGATACCTGTCAAAAATTTTGACTTGTCAGGTACTTAATTATAGTTTAATTAATTATTTTATTCATAGTTATTATCAACTATCTTCTCTTAAAATGGATTACAATATATGATTTGCAAGAAACACTAGCTAGTTTATAAAATTTTTCAACTTAAGAACATCACTTGATTTCCCTAATAAATAGCTCTTACATACCTTTGGCTTAAAACTAATTGTGAATGCAAAATGTCTTTAACTGCTCTAAAAAAGAAAAAAATCTGAAAGGTTTCAGATTTTAATTACGTCCAAAGGGGTGTTTATTTAACATTTTGTGTGTTACCTTTATTTATTAAATACCATGTTCTTCGCAATTAAACCATAAAATTGATTTCAAGAACAATATCGCAAACTTATTTTAAATTGAGCACATCTTTAGAAATTTCGGTACACACTCTCACGTGCTGGAGAGAAAAATGTTTTTCTGTACAACGTTGGTATTGCTGGCTTTGAAATCTTTGAGTTTGTTAATGAAAAATTCGTTAAAGTTTTAGAGAATATTGTTACGAATTTCACATTTATTTGGCTATTTATTTAGAACTGTAATTAAAATTCCTTTTT